>PVLC010005714.1:15694-31113 GCA_004027655.1 Graphiurus murinus
AAAAAAAAAAAAAAAAAAAAAAAAAAGAAAGGAAACCAGTTAAAATAATACTAATATATCAAAAGTTGTACAGATGGGATTTCAAGGAATTTGAAGAGGAACTCAAAAGGCAGGTTTAGCTGGGCGTGGTGACGCACACTTCTAATCTCAGTACCTGGGAGACTGAAATAGGAGGAACACAGGTTCATAGCCAGCCTTAGCTTAATAAAGCCCTCCACAACTTAGTGAGACCCTGTTTCAAAATAAAGAATAAAAAATAGGTCTGGGGGTGTAGCTTAGAGGTAGATGCCCCTGGGTTCAATCCCTAGTACTACCAAAAAAAAAAAAAAAGATTGAGGTTTGAGGACCCCTGCGCTATACCCAGGCTGGCGTGGAGTAGGCATTCACTAAAAGCGCATCGTTGCCAATGGAAAGGCATGTTCCGCTGGCTGCGGGCAGCCAGGCCAGAGCTGGATGGAAATCATGAGGAAAGATGCCAGAGGTGTGTGACTGCGCGGGGCAGGAGCCTGACTGTGTGCTATACACGCAGTAGGTGCTCCAGGTAGTTCTTAAAGGGAAGTCTGAAGCTCAGAAAAATTACCAAGGAGAAGTCAGCCCCGGGAGAGCCCTGGCACTTCAGCCAGAGGTCTAATCCCTCTTCGGGTGTGGAGAACGGCCCCTCTTGACAGCCGTCATCAGACCTCGCATTGCAGGAGGAAGAGCCCCTGGCAGAGGCTGCAGAGGGAGTCCTCTTAGTCGCCTGTCCTGGCCAGGTCCTCTTCTCCCTGGGACTTGAGGACACAGGCTTCCCTAGAATAGACTGCCCGAGGGGGTCCCCAACTTAAGATGACTTTTAGAGACTAGCCAGGGAAGGAAATGAATAAAGTTGACGGATGAGAAGCGAGGGCCCTGGGGGGGCTCCTCCCTGGAGGGAGACAGCCCCCCCCCCCGGACCAGGGGACTAATTCACAGATCACGAGACGCACGGGTGAACATGGGCACTGAGCCCCGCACCCACACGGTAGCTATGATTATTGTTGCTGTTGTTTGTCAGCCTAAAAGAAAACCCTAAGTCTATCTATCTATCTTTCTTTCTTTTTATACCCAGGGCATTCTACCTCCAAGCTATACCCCAGCCCTTTTTTATTTTGAAACAGGTCTAAGTTGCACAGGGCCTCGCTAAGTACCTGAGACTGGCCTCAAACCTGAGATTCTCCTGTCTCAGCCTCCCCAATTCTAGGATTACAGGTGGGCACCACCACACTCGGCCCAGCAGGCTGATTTTCTGACTACAGCCCACCAAGGAACACAGTGAGAAGTTCTGGAAAGAAAGGACTCCTCAGTGGTTAGAGGTGAGCAGTTTCTATTCCCTCACTAACAAATGTTACAGTCTTCTCCAACTATAAAATAGACTCTTAAAAAAGACTTAAAAAACAGCCGTTCGTGGTGGCACATGCTTGTAATCCCAGCATTTGGGAAGCTGAGACCAGAGGATCCGGGTTCGTGGCCAGCCTCAGCTACCTAGTGAGGCCCTCCGCAACTTAGTGAGATCCTGTTTCAAAATAAAGAATAAAAAATAGGGCGGGGGGTATAGCTCAGAGGTAGAATGCCCCTGAGTTCAATCCCCAGTACTGTAAAAAATAATAATATTAATAATTTAATGAACTTTATTGAGAGTACAATCTCTATACAAATGCGTGTGTGTGTGTGTGTGTGTGTGTGTGTTTTTCCTGGGGATTGAACCCAGGAGCATTCTACCTCCAAGCTACATCCCAAGCCCTTTTTTTTTTTGTGGTACTGGGGATTGAACTAAGGGGCATTCTACCTCCAACCTACACCCCCAGCCCTATTTTTTATTCTTTATTTTGGAACCAGGTCTCACCAGGGCAGATACTGCCAGCTGACCCACTCAACACCCATCCCAACCTCACTTCCCTTGACTTCCTCCTACAGAGGATAGAAAACTAAAAAACAAAACAAAACAAAAAAAAAACAACTCCCACCTTTCCAGACTCCCTTGAAGTTGAGGACAGTTACAAGACACAGTTCTGGCTGATGACACAATCAGAAACCTGCTGGGAATTTCTTGGAAAGTCTTTCTACCTTCTACTTGTCTAGAACAAAAATGGAGGAGCAGCAGCAGTCATCTTGGGGACATGAGGAAAAGAAAGAAAGGTCTGACCTGGTGCTGTCGGGCTCCTTAACCAATGGCTCTCTCTGGACCTCTGGCCGAGAATCATAGAAAAATAAGAAAATTGAGGCTGAGACAGTAGGATACCAGGTTTGGGGACAGCCTCAGCTACTAGTGAGGCCCTCTGCAACTTAGTGAGACCCTGTTTCAAAATAAAGAATTAAAAAAAATTAAAAAAAAAAAATAAGGTTGAGGGTGTAGCTAGGAGGTAGAATGCCCCTGAGTTCAATACCCAGTACAGAAAAAAATATATATATATATGAAAATCAACTCTAACAGCTTGGAATGTTCTGTTACTTGCAGCCATGTGAAATCATAGCTGATACAAGGACTGTTTGACTTTTTAAGTCAAGTTATCTGTAATATTTTGATAAACATTAAACTTCAAACTTGGTCAGCAGGGTGTTTGGGAGGGGGCTTAGAGGTTTTCGAGCGAGCTCCTGGGCCATGGCTGCCCAGAGTCTGCAGATTTTACCTAATGCTATAAATTATGATAGTTGTGCTGAAGGCCAATTAACCCAGTGAATTTTTTCAGGACAAATGCAAGGCAAAGCTTGACTACGGGGCGGAAGCCTAGGCCCCTCTCTAGCACCCACTCCTGTCCTGGGTCTGGGAAGGCGAAGCACAAAGGCTGTGGAAAGACTTTCCTGGCTTCCTTTCTGCCCTAACTCTGTTCTCTATTTCTTTTTTTCTCTTTCTTTTCCTTGCTTCTTTCCTTTCTTCCTTATTTTTTTTAACTGGGGATTGAACCCAGAGACATTTCACCTCTAACGTACACCTCCAGCCCTTTTTAATTTTGAAACAGGGTCTCACTAAATTGCTAAGACCAACCTTGAACCTGTGATCCTCCTGTCTCAACCTCCCAAGTCTGTGTGTGTGTGTTTTATTGGACATTGAACTCAGAGGCCTCCTACCTCAGAGCTACACCCCCAACACCTCTTTTATCTTATTTTGAAACAGGGTCTCACTAGGTAGCTGAGTGTCTCACTACATTGCTGAGGCTGTCCTCAATGTCCTCAATCCTAAGATCCTTTTGTCTTAGCCTCCCAACTCCTGGAATTATAGGTGTGCATTACCACACCTGGCTTATTTCTTTAAATAAACATGCAAATAAATAGTCAAGAATCAGAACCCTACACACCCTCTGTGACACCTCGATCCTCTGCTCTGTCCTCAAGGCCTGCCCATTTTACCTCTTCAAGGCCTCTCAAAGCCTCTCCTCTGTGACTCCCTGCGCCACCCAAGCCCAGGCAGCTCCATCTCCAGCGGCCAGCGTGGACACCGATGGCTTGCCAGGCCAGCCCTATTTTTTATTCTTTATTTTGAAACAGGGTCTCACTAAGTTGCGGAGTGCCTCACTAAGTAGCTGAGGCTGGCCTCGAACCCAGATCTTCCGGTCTCAGTCTCCCAAGTACTGGAATTACAAGTGTGCACCACCACACCCAGCTCAAATCCACAGTCTTTGCCTTTCACCCTCCCGACTCCTCCTCATCCCTTGCTAACTAACTCAGTGACCTTTTACCCTCCCAACTCCTCCTCATCCCTGGCTAACTCAGTTACCGTCTCCTCTAGGGAGTTGCTGTGGATTTCCCATCATTAGTTATGAAACTCCCGAAGAGTGAGACCCCACTTTCTCTGTATAGCCCCAACATCAGAACAGTTTCTGACAGACCGTAGGTGCCTACTTGATGTTTGTTGAATGAATGAATGAATGTTGGTAGACAGAAGAAAAGAAGCGAACCGTGCCAGCGAGCAACACGAGGGCCTGTGAGCGCAGCTGTGTTTGGGGTGAGGACCGCCATCCCCGGCAGCCGGTCCAGGCCCCGCTAGGGATGCTCTGGGTGCAAGGAACAGGAAAGCCAGCGAGCATGGCCAAAAGTAGAGGTTGGCAAACCGTGGCCCACGGGGAAAAGCTGACGCTTTGCCCATCTTTGAAAATAAAGTTTTGTTGGAACACAGTCCCACCAATTTGTTCACATATTTCATGATACAAATGCAGAGTTGAGTAGTCTCAACTGAGACCATATGGCTTGCAGAACTTAAAATATCTACTATGTGGCCCTTTATAGAAAACATTTGCTAAGCCCTGGCCTAAACCAACAGGGCTGGTTTTCCTTGTATAACAAGAAGTCCGGAGGAGGCGGCTCCCGGTGCGATGGCGGAGCAATGACTCTGGTCATTCTCTTGGCCTTTTCCTTGCGATCGCAAAATGGCTGCCACAGCTCGAGGTACCACGTCCTCATACAGCTGCAGTCGAAGGAGGAAGTTATTGGAGGCTTGGAGCAGAGAGATCCTCCTGTAACATGCGTTCCTTTCATGGGGGGGAGGGGTCCCTAAAATGCTCCTGAGATTGCCTCTTGGAACTTGCTGGCCAGAATAACATGCGTGCTCTGAATACCTGAATGAGATTAAGGTTCTGCCAGAAGGGAAAGGGGGGGGGGGGGAGTTCTGCTAGCAGGCAACCAGGGTCTGCTAAAATATTTCCACCTACTACATTTATTTTTAGACAGGGACCCCCTAAGTGTCCCAGGCTAATCTCAAACTTGTGATCCTCCTGCCTCAGCCTCCCAAGTAGCTGGGATTACAGATGTGCTCCACTACGCCTGGCTTATATTTCTTTCTTATCAGTAGTACTGACTCTCTCTTAGGAAGGGGATTGCCTTTGATCTAGAAAAATATATAGTCAATGGCTCAAAGTCACTTCTTTGTGTGTGTGTGTGGGGGGTGGTAACTAGGGATTGAACCTGGGGGTACTCTTCCTCCCAGGTATACTCTCATGCTGTGTGTGTGTGTGTGTGTGTGTGTGTGTGTGTGTGTGTGTGTGTTTATGGTACTGGAGGTTGAACTTAAGAGGCATTCTACCTTCGAACTACACCCCTTGCCCGATTTTATTTCTTTTTTTTTTTTTTTTTTTTTTTGCGGTACTGGGGATTGAACTCAGGGGCACTCTACTTCCGAGCTACACCCCCAGCCCTATTTTTTATTCTTTATTTTGAAACCGAGTCTCACTAAGTTGCGGGGTGCCTCACTAGGTAGCTGAGGCTGGCCGAGAACCCGGATCCTCTGGTCTCAGCCTCCCGAATGCTGGGATTACAAGCGTGCGCCACCACGCCCGGCCCGATTTTATTTCTTATTTGGAAACAGGATCTTGCTAATTTGATGAAAATCTCACTACTTGCTGAGGTTGTCCTCAAACCTCCAATCCTCCTGTCTTAGCCTCCCAAGTACTGAGATTAAAGGTGTGCACCACCATGCCAGGCTTATTTTTTTGTTGTTGTTTTGAAATCAGGTCTTCCTAGATTGCTGACAGTCTCACTATATTGCTGAAGCTGGCCTCCAACCTTCGATCCACCCATCTCAGCCTCCCAAATTACAGGCATGCAACAGGACACCAGCTAACGGTGGACAACTTATTCCTTGGACAGGGTACCAGACAGCACTACAGAAAGAAGAGATAATGTGTTCTGTAAAATACAGGGAAGAGCCGGGCGTGGTGGCGCACACTTGTAATCCCATCATTTGGGAGGCTGAGACCAGAGGATCTGGGTTCGCTGCCAGTCTCAGCTACCTAGTGAGGCACTCTGCAACTTAGTGAGACCCTGTTTCAAAATAAAGTACAAAAATAGGGCTAGGGGTGTAGCTTGAGGTAGAATGCCCCTCAGTTCAACCCCCAGTACAAAAAAAAAAAAATACAGGGAAAACAACTTGATGCTTCAGAGGCAAAATAGGAGACAAAAGGTGGAGAGAGAGGCGAGAGCCACCAAACAGTGTCCTACTAGAAAGTCACTGTCCAACCCAACCCCTTCCTTCACAAAATCTTATATAAAGTCTATTAAATTCACAATATCCACTAGAAAGTTGTGGTTGCAAGCAATAGAAAAAAAAATAATAAACGACACTGGCTTAAGCATAAGATAAAAGCAGAACAAAATGTTGGACTCAAGCCAGGCCTTCAGAGGCTGATGCAAAGTTTCTTGAAGTTAAACCTTCTTTGGATCTAAAAGAGCCTGCCTAAATGTAACGGTTTAACACTCCAAGCTGACTGTTGACTTTTGATTATTACCCTCCCCTCTTTGTTTATTGCTGCTAACTTCCTCTTGTTTGCTGTTAACTTTTAACTCTTATCCCACCCACCCCCACACACTTCTGTTTGCACACCTGTAGAAGGAATGTTTAGTCATGTATACTAAAATTCACACCAGCGAGGTGTGGTGGCGCACGCTTGTAATCCCAGCATTTGGGAGGCTGAGGCTGGAGAATCCGGGTTCGAGGCCAGCCTCAGCTACCTAGTGAGGCACTCCACAACTAGTGAGACTCGGTTTCAAAATAAAGAATAAAAAATGGGGCTGGGGGTATAGCTCGGAGGTAGAATGCCCCTGAGTTCAATCCCCAGAATGAATAAATAAATAAATAAATAAATAAATAAATAAATAAATAAATAAATAAATAAATAAATAAATTCACACCATAATATGTGAACTTTTTACCCATCCTATGGGAAAGTGAACTCTTCTCCCTAAGCTTGTAGTCTGTCTGTAAAGTAACCTAAAGTAACTCGGGGCTGCACTTGGGTTTCTTTCTACTGGCAACAAACTGGTCTGAGGCATCTCTGGCGGGACACCCCGCCACAAAAACTAAACAAGAACCGCTGGCCCGTGTGAGGGGACAAGACGACAGAGGAGGAGGCGGCAGGCTTACCCAGGGCCGAAAAGATGGGGTTTGATTTCTGTTCAGACACATTTCCTTCTTAATGGCGCCTTCTCTGGTGTTCCTCTGCGCACACAAGGGCTGTCAGCAGCGCCCGCAGGAAGACGGCGCCATTGTCGAATGTGACAAGAAAGAGTCATTTCCGCCGGGCGTGGTGGCGCACGCTTGTCATCCCAGGACTTGGGAGGCTGAGACCGGAGGATCCGGGTTCGCGGCCGGCCTCAGCTACCTAGTGAGGCACTCCGCAACTTAGTGAGACCCGGTTTCAAAATAAAGAATAAAAAATAGGGCTGGGGGTATAGGCCAGAGGTAGAATGCCCCTGAGCTCAATTCCCAGTACCGCAAAAAAAATAAAAAATAAAAAGTCGTTTCCTCACAGCTATGTGAGGAAAACACAAGGTTTACTCTGGCTCTAAGCTGGTGTCACGTGCCTCCTCTGGAACCAATCACAGTAACTAAGGGGTGGGGCTTATCCTGATTGGCTCAGGCTTCAGCCATTCCCAGAAGAGGATGTCTGCATTCCAGAAGCCTCTGGGCCAATGGAAGGGAGGGGGAGGGCCACTGTTGTCCAAAGCAATGCAGTGCATGCTGGGAACATAGGAACCATGTCCACGTGACTCTGGACGAGGTCAGCCGCGAGGAAACCTGGAGCGGGAGAGGCAGCTGGACGGAGGAAGAGCCGAGGTGACATTTGGAGAAAAGCTGAGCCCGGGGTGCCGGTGGAGGACTGGGTCACCGGAACTTGGTGGACTGCGGAACTGATGGCACCCCTTTTTCTTCCCCAAATTCCATCTTTTATTAGCACATAAGTCAACCCCCCCCCCTTTGGTCCTGGGGATTGAACCCAAGAGCATTCTACCTCTGAGCTACACCCTCAGACCTTTTTATTTTTTAACTTGAAACAGGATCTCGCTAAGTTGCTGAGGTTGGCCTCAAACCTGTGATCCTCCTGTCTCAGCCTCCCAAGTAGTGGGATTACAGGCTTGCACCACCATGCCTACCTACACTACTGGTTTTTTGTTTGTTTGTTTGTTTTGGGGGGGAGGGTTGTGTGTGTGTGTGTGTGTGTGTGTGTGTGTGTGTGTTTCACTGGGGATTGAACCCAGGGGCATTCTACCTCCAAGCTACACCCCCGGCCCAATTTTATTTCTTATTCAGAAACAATGTCTCACTAGGTTGATGAGTCTCACTACTTGCTGAGGCTGTCTTTGAACCTGCTGTCCTCCTGTCTCAGCCTCCCAAATACTGGGATTATAAGCATGAGCCACCATGCCTGGCTCTATACTACTGGTTTTGATACCTAAATCCCCAGAGGAAGCTTCAAGAAAGATGAAATGAGGGAATATATTAAATAATTATGGAACACGAGGGTTTTTAATTAGTCATAAAGAAATTTTTTCATCAGTGAGAATTTTCCTTTCAATGTTAGACTATTTTCCAAAATGCCCCCCCCACACACACACAATATTCTCAGCCAGGCATGGTGGTACACACTTTTAATTTCAGTACTTGGGAGACAGAAACAGGAGGATCACAGGTTAGTGGCCAGCCTCAGCTACTTAGTGAGGCCATCTGTAACTTAGTAAGACCCTGTTTCAAAATAAAAGAATAAAAATAGGGTTGGGGGGTGAAGCTTGAAGGTAGAATGCCCCTGGGTTCCCTCCCCAGTACCCCAGGAAAAAACAAAACAAAACACTCCTATTCTCAAACATCTTTCTGTAAGTTTGCCACTTCCCTATCAAGAGGTAGAGTCAACAAACGTCTCCTTGAGCGTGGGATTGCCTGGACCATAGCAGCGGAAGTAGCCCCTGTCTACTTGTGATGTCTAAAGCCAGGTCATAAAAGATGGTGCCCTTTTTTCCTCACGAGCTGGAGGGCTCATTTGGGATGCCTTCAGACTCCAGGTGGGCCGCCCAGCAACCCAAGACCACTTGGGTAGGTGGAATCCAAAACTAGCCTGCAGAAAGACCAGGCTTCCTCCAGCGCCCCCTGCTGGCCAGGCACCAACGCCACTGATCTGCACCCACAGCTGGGGTCTGAGGCCTCCTTAGGGCCCTGGAGATGCTCAAAGTCTACAGAGCTGGGAGGAGCATGTCAGCACACGCTTGCCAACAGCATTGCTGGAGACTGGAGGAAAGAAGGTCTTTTTCTTTTTTTTCTTTTCTTTTTTTTTTAATTCAAGAAGCTTGTCACCTGCAGTTACCTGGAAATGTACCCGATGGTACAGCAGAATTTCAAGTGTCATCTGGCTTTTTCTTGCTACCTGTGACAAAATGCAAAAGGAGAGAAATGAACTAAAGAATAAAATCTTAAATATAAAGGAGCCAGGACCTGCTGGGCTCAAAAACAAAACTATTTCTCATTCCCAGTCTCTCTGGATGCCAAAAAAAAAAAAAAGTTTTCTCAAACTGAGAAAAGACTGCAGGCTTTTGTTAACCTGATTTTAAGACTTACTTTAAAGCTATAGTAATCAAGACAGTGTGGTATTGGTGGAAGAATAGACACATAGATCAATGAGATAGAAGAGCGTCCAGAAATAGACCCATTCATATATGGTCAATTGATTTTCAACCAAGGGGCAAAGGCAGTTCAATAGAGAAAGGATAGTCTTTGCAATAAACAGCGCTACAACAACTGGACATCCATATGCAAAAAAAAAAAAAAAAAAAAAAAAAAAAAAAAAAAAAAAAAAAAAAAAAAAAAAAAAAAAAAAAAAAAAAAAGACCTATAGCTCATGCCTGGCTCTTTGTATAAAATTAACCTGAAATGAATCATTGAATCATAGACCTAATGTAAAACCTGAAACAATTAAACTCTAGATGACCTAGGGGAACATCTTTGTGACTTGAGTTGGGGAAAGACTTCTCATAGAGAACACAAAAATGCAAATTGTAAAGGGGGGGGGGCTGATAAATTGGGCTTCATCAAGATTTAGAATGTCTGCTCTTTCAAAGACACAGTTAAGAAAATGAAATGAAGAGAAACTACATACCAGGATTAATATTTGCAAAACACGTGTCTTTATGAAGGACTGCTTTCCAGAATAAGTAGATTAAAATAAAAACAAACTCTCAAAACTCAATTTTAAAAAGAAACTCTGGTTTATCATAAAATAAACAACCCAATTTAAAATTGGCAACAACTATCTATTTGCCGCTGGATTGCCTTATACTTTAGTTGAAAAATCAGTTGTTCATTTAAGCCTGGGTCTGTTTATGGACTCTATCTGTTCCGTTGATCTATTTGTCTGTCTTATACCAGTACCACACTCTTGAGTACTGTAGTTTTATAATAAGTCTTGAAATGAGGTAGTGTTAAGTCACCAGCTTTTTTATTTTTAAAACTTTTTTTGGCTTCTTAGTCCACTTTGTTTCCATATAAATTTTGGAATCAGCTTGTCAGTCCTCCTCTTCCTCCTCCTCCTCCTCCTCCTCCTCCTCCTCCTCCTCCTCCTTCTTCTTCTTTTCTACTGGAGATTGAACCCAGGGACATTCTACCTCTCAGCTACAACCCAGCCCTATTTTATTTTTTATTTTGAAACACGGTCTCCCTAAGTTGCTCAAGGTCTCACTAAATTACTGAAGCTGGCCTCAAACCTGTGACCTTCCTGTCTCAGACTCCCAAGTACTAGGATTATAGGCATGTGCCACCACACCTGGCTTCAGCTTGTCCATTTCTTTTTTAAAAGCCTCCTGGGATTTTTATCAGAATTGCGTTAAATCTACTGTTCCATGTGGAAGGATTTGACATCTCAACAATATTGAATCTTCCAACCTATGAACAGGCTATATCTTACCATATATTTAGATCTCTTTTAATCTACTGCTACAGTTTTCTGTAGCTTTTATTCTTTAAGTCTTTCATCACATCTTTTGTTAGATTCACCCCTAAATATCTTTTTTTATGCTCTTGTAAATGGTATTGTGTTTTAAAATTCAGATTTCCAGTTGTTCGCCACCTGCAAGTAGAAATGCAGTTTATTTTTGTGTAATGAGCTTCTATCCTGCAACTTTGCTAAGATAGCACCCTAGTTCTACAAGCATTTTTTGGTAGAGTATCATATCATGGGACACTTTTACTTCTTTTCTTTTCTTTTTTTTTTTTTTTCAGTACTGGGGATTGAACTCAGGGGCACTCTACCTCCGAGCCATACCCCAGCCCTATTTTTTTTTTATTCTTTATTTTGAAACAGAGTCCCACTAAGTTGCAGAGTGCCTCACTAGGTAGCTGAGGCTGGCCTCGAACCTGGATCCTCCAGTCTCAGCCTCCCAAATGCTGGGATTACAAGCGTGGGCCACCACACCTGGCTTTACTTCTTTTCTAATGCTAATGCCATTTATTTCTCTTTTTTCACCTCTCCTTTTCTTTCCTCCAATACAGTGTTGACTAGAGCCAGGGGTGATGGCGCACATCTGTAATCCTAGTACTTGGGAAGCTAAAACAGGAGAATCACAGGTTCCCAGCTAGCCTCAGCAGCTTAGGGAGGCCCTCCACAACATAGTGAAACCCTGTCCCCAAATAAAAAGTAAAATAGGGCTGGAGGTGTAGCTCAGAGGCAGAATGCCCCTGGAGTCAATCCCTAGTACCACAAATAAATAATGAATAAGTCAACATTGACTAGAAGTGGTGAAAGTATACATCCTATATGTCATTCCAGATACAAAGTTAGTGCAAAATGCTTTATATATCTAAATGTAAAGATACAAAAGTATAAAGATTACCAAAGAAATGTTCATGACCTTGAGTTGGGCAAAGATTTCTCACATGGCAATATCAAAAACATGAGCCATTAAAAAAGTGGTATAGGCTAGTTTTCCAGTACTTGGGAGGCTGAGACAAGAGGATTGCAGGTTTGAGGCCAGCCTCAGTAATTTAGGCCCTGTTTCAAAATAAAGAATAAAATAGGGCTGGGGATATAGCTCAGAGGTAGAATGCCCCTGGGTTCAATCCCCAGTACCAAAAAAGAGGAAATTTTATGTTATGTATATTTTACCACAACGAAAAATAAAATAATTTAAAGACAAATTTAAAAACCTGGGAAAATATTTGCATCTATCTACAAAAATAACTGTGATATATTGCCAGCTTTTTAAAACCCAGGCAAAGATAGAAACACGCAATGCAAAGTAAGAATTATGATGAGGGGGAGGAGGAGAAATTAAAATGGCGAAAGAGCAATTTGGAAATATATATAGCCTCTCCCTGAGCAGTTTAGTGGGCTGTGGGATAATGTCACATGTAGGTGGCAAATGTGTAAATTAGCATCTTTCTGAAGACAGTTTGGGTCTATGCACCAAATCTTTTAAGGGTTCCATGATCCCACAATTGGACCACTAAGAATTAATTCTAAAGAAGTCATCAGATAGGATACAAGAAGCAATAAAGAGAGCCTTATAATCAGACAAACATTTGAACCATCTAGAAGTCCATGACGAAGGGGGTTTATAGTCCAGGCATGGTGGCCCAAACCTGTAATCCTAGTACTTGGGAGACTGAGATAGGAGGATCAAGATTCAAGGCCAGCCTCAGCAACTTAGCTAGACTAGACCCTGTTTCAAAATAAGAGATAAGATGGGCGTGGTGGCACATGCTTGTAATCCCAGTACTTGGGAGGCTAAGACAGAAGGATCGCACATTCGGGGCCAGCCTTGGTAAATTAGCGAGGCTCTCAGCAACTTAGTGAGACCCTGTTTCCAAATAAAAAATAAAATAGGGCTGGGGGTGTAGCTCAGAAGTAGAATGTCCCTGAGTTCCATCGCCAGTACCATAAAAAAGAGGGGGGAAAAGGTTTATAAATAAACATCAGAACATCCAAGGGCCACCGTGCTGCCTTTAAACGGGGCGACATTCTGCATGCATGACATATTTTAAGTGGAAAAAGATGCAGATTAGGAAGCAAGATGTACAGCATGGGGGCGGGGAGCATGTGTCTGCATACATTAGGAGCCAGGAAAATGCTAGCCATGCCCACTTCTGGGTGGTGGGATCCAGAGTGGGGTTTTTTTTCCCCTTTCTTACACTTGTCTGCGTGTGTGTGTGTGTGTGTGTGTGTGTGTGTGTGTGTGAGAGAGAGAGAGAGAGAGAGAGAGAGATACTAGGGGTTGAACCCAGGAGCATTCTACCTCCGAGCTACATCCCCAGCCTGGTTTTATTTTTGTTTTGAAGTAGGGTCTCACTAGGTTGATGAGCATCTCAGTACTTGCTGAGGCTGTCCTCAAACCTACAATCCTCCTGTATCAGCCTCCCCAAAACTGAGATTAGAGGCATGTGCCACCATCCCTGGCACTTGTCTGCGTTCTCTTAACTTTTTTTTTTTCTTTTAGAAAGATCTTTTTTTAGTCATAATGACAGGAAAACACCACTTTCTGTAGTCCTGACTGGAAAGTGCAGAATCCCATGACTGTTCTCACTCGGGGAACGCAAGGCACAAATAAAATACCTAGTTGATCTCTTAGAGTTTCCATCATAGGACTGGCCCTGAGTATAGAAGACGCTGTGGAAGGGGCGGGGCGGGGCGGGGCGGGGGGAGGGCAAGTCCTCTTTCTTTCTTTCTTTCTTTTTTTTTTTTTTTTTTTGCTGAGGATTGAACCCAGGGGTGTTCTACCTCTGAGCTATACACCCAGCCCTATTTTTTATTTTTTATTTTGAAACAGGGTCTTACTAAGTTGCAGAGGGCCTCACTAGGTAGCTGAGGCTGGCCTCAAACCCGGATCCTTTGGTCTCAGCCTCCCAAATACTGGGATTACAAGCGTGTGCCACCATGCCCGGCCAGCAAGTCCTTTTTCTATTCTCTCTGTCACCATTGCTATCTATGCACCTCTTATTTAGGGGTGTGTGTGTGTGTGTGTGTGTGTGTGTGTGTGTGTGTGTGTGTGTTTTAAGTGGATTAAACCCAGGGGCACTATACCTCTGAGCTATCCCCCAGCCCTATTGTATTTTTTATTTGGGAACAGGGTCTTGCTAAGTTTGCTGAGGGCCTCACTAAATTGCTGAAGCTGGTCTTGAATCTGTGATCCTCCTATCTCAGTCTCTCAAGTACTGGGATCATAAGGCATGCGCCACCATGCCCAGATTTTTTTTTTTTTTTTTTTTTTTTTTTTGTGGTACTGGGGATTGAGCCCAGGGGCATTCTACATCTGAGCTATACCCCCAACCCTATTTTTTATTCTTTTTTTTTTTTAAACAAGATCTCCCTAAGTTGCAGAGGGCCTCACTAAGTAGCTGAGGTTGGCTGCAAACCCACGATCCTCCCGTCTCAGTTTCCCAAGCACTGGGATTACAAGCGCGTGCCACCACACCCGGCTCTAATTTATTATTTTTTTTAACTGATACCTATGTGTTGGGGTTTTATAACAAGCTAATATTGCTTTCGTGAGAAAATTAATATAAAAAGCAATGCACGCCCCATGTAGAAAAATTTAATATAGGAAAGAATAAAGAAGAAAATTAAAATAAAAATTACTCACCCGGCCAGCCCCTGGAGACAAATGCCACAGATTCGGCAGGGTGCTGGGTTCTCTGCAGAAAAGGTGATTTAGTAGGAAGGACACGTGCTCAGTCCCCGCTCCTGAAACACACGGCTACACAGGATTTGAGAGGTGACAACCGTTAGTCCAGCGTTTCTGCTTCTAGAAGGACATCCTAAGCAAAGGGCTGCAGGGCTGGGGATGGCGCTCAGTGGTAGAGCGCTTGCCTAGCCTAGCCTGCACTAGGGCCAGGGTTCCACCCCCAGCACTGCAAACAAGCAAAATAGATACCACAAACAAAAAGGAAACGATTAGATACTGGAAACAAAAAAGAAACAGATACTCAAATAGGTTAAAATGTTACAAGAATGATGATCCACTCTAATTAGGGGGAAAAAAAGAGGAAAGATCCTAAATGTCCATCAATGGGGGAAATGGTTGAGTCACATATGGGAGGTCTGTGGAATGGGACATTCTATAGCTGTTTCAATGTTAATAATGAGGATCAATAGTGTGTGTGTGTGTGTGTGTGTGTGTGTGTGTGTGTGTGTGTGTGTTACTCAGGATTGAACCCAGGGGCATTCTACCTGTGAGCTACACCCCCAGCCTTTTTTATTTTTCATTTTCATTTTTATTTTTATTTTTATTTTTTTGCGGAACTGGAGATTGAAGTCAGGGGCATTCTACCTCCGAGCTATACCCCTAGTCCTATTTTTTATTCTTTATTTTGAAACAGGGTCTCACTAAGTTGCAGAGTGCCTCACTAGGTAGCTGAGGCTGGCCGCGAACCCGGATCCTCCGGTCTCAGCCTCCCAAATGCTGGGATTATAAGCGTGTGCCACCATGCCGGCTTGATTTTTCATTTTTAAACAGGGTCTTGCTAAGTGGCTGAGGCTGTCCTTGAACCTGTGATCCTCCTGTCTTGGCCTCCCAAGTACTGGAATTACAGGTGTGTGCCACCATGCCGGGCTGGATCAATATTTATTGACATGGACCAATCTTCTTGTTATATTATTAAGCAAGTAAGTGGTTATGAAACTGTATGCATGGCATGACACTTTTGTAAACAGAGAGAG
>PVLC010005714.1:31213-41256 GCA_004027655.1 Graphiurus murinus
TGTGTGTGTGTGTGTGTGTGTGTGTGTGTGTCACTGGGAATTGAACCCAGAGGCATTCTACTTTCAGGCTACACCCTCATCCCGATTTTATTTCTTTATTTGGAAACAAGGTCTCACTAGGTTGATGAGAGTTTCACTGTTTGCTGAGGCTGTCCTTGAACCTGTGATCCTCCTCCTGTCTCAGCCTCCCAAGTTCAGGAATTACAGGTGTGTGCCACCGCGCCCGAATTATTTTTTCAATGTTTACTATTCCCCAATGAATAGATGTTCCCTCGCTTTTGTTTGTTTGTTTTGTGGTACTAGGATGGAATTCGGGGTTGTTCTGCTTCTGAACTGTTCCCCCAGCCCTATTTTATTTGGGTTTTGGTACTGGGGATTGAACCCAGGGACATTCTGCCTCAAAGCTACACTGCCAGTCCTCTTTTTTATTTTTTTATTTTGAAACAGGATCTTGCTAAGTTGCAGAGGGCCTCACTAAGTAGCTAAGGCTGGCCTGGAACCTGCGATCCTTCTGTCTCAGCCTCCCAAGCACTGGGTTCACGGGCGTATGCCACCACACCCGACAGGAGCAGGAATCTTTGACTCTTTTGTTCCCTGGTGACTCCCGGGACCACAAACAGGGCTTGGTGAATAGCAGGAGCTTAATATTTGTGTAATAAATGAGTGAATGAATCAAATAGAAATCAGCAAACGGCGTTCTGATTTCCAGAAGAAGCGGCATGGGTGAGATGGGTCTGGCAGGCCTGGCAGGAACAGGTGGGACAAAAGATGTCCCTCTCCCTTTTCCAAATTTCTGCTGCCTTCCATCGCCAAGTCAGACATGGCCGGCTGAGCCCTAGAGCAGCAGCGCCCCCTGCTGCCGATTTCAAGAACTGCAGGACAGGAGCTCGTCTCTGCGGCCCCTCCCCTGCTTCTGAACAACTAAACCTGGGCTTTGGGGATGGAAAAGCTATAGGGTGGGCTCCTGGGTGTTCCTCAGGGAATCCAGAAGGGTTTGTTGGTTTTTTGTGTTTTGTTTTGTCTTGTTTTGTTTTTATCCCAGCCTGGAAGGAGATGGCGTCCACTTTCTCAGCTGCAGGGTCTGAATCCAAGCAGTGTCTCTAGCTGTGGGTAGATTATTCCTGTTGAGAGATTTGGCCCAGACTGACCTTGATAGAAACCAGCTACAGTTCAAGGCCAGCTCCCACCCCAGCCTCCCGAAATCACTTTTTGGAACTTCCAGCTTCTACCCTCCCCACGTAACCAGAATTTGAAATCCAGTTTTCACCCTAGACTTTTACTTTTTTTTTTTTTTTTTTTTTGCGGTACTTGGGGTTGAACTCAGGGGCATTCTACCTCCGAGCTATATCCCCAGCCCTATTTTTTATTCTTTATTTTGAAACCGAGTCTCACTAAGTTGCGGAGTGCCTCACTAGGTAGGTGAGGCTGGCCGCGAACCCGGATCCTCTGGCCTCAGCCTCCCAAATGCTGGGATTACAAGCGTGCGCCACCACGCCCGGCTCACCCTAGACTTTTATATGCAAGCACAGTCCCCGGTTGCTCATGGACTCAGGGGTTTTACTGAGCATTTATTGTGTGCTGAGCATGGTTCTAGGTGCTGGGGACACGGTGGTGAAAACAGACAAAAATCTCAGCCCTCATGGAGCTGGGGGAAAAAAACACAAAAATGAATTACACAGAATTAAATAGCACAAACCGGGCACGGTGGTGCATACCTGTAAACCCAGTACTGGGGAGGCTGAGACAGGAAGATTGAAGGTTTGCGGCCAGTCTCAGCAACTTAGTGAGCCCCTATTTCAAAATTAACAAATAAAATAGGGCTGGGAGTGTAGCTCAGAGGCAGAATGCCCCTAGGTTCAATCCCCAGACACACACACACACACACACACACACACACACACACACACACACCTGAAAGATGAACAGGGAAAAAAGAAAGAAGAACAGGGAGTTACAGAAAGGTAACAGAACAGACTTTGATTTCGGGGCTTTATTTAATTGCAGCCAGGGCCGGTCTAGCGGGAAGGACGGACAGATGCCGAAGTGTCCAGGCTCTCAGTTTTAGGGAAACACTTCCCCAGAGAGGAGTGACGCGTCTGTCTGTGGGATATAATCCAGCACAGCGCCCTAGAGTCAGGGTCCCGGGTTCAAATTCTGGCTCTGCCCGCTTCCTTCCTTTCTATCGACCATGCCCCATACAGCTATTATAAGGACTTAATTAGATAATCAAAATATAGCAATTGATACAGTGCCTGGCAAGAAGCCATTCATCAATAAATGGTAATTATTATTATTAAAGGCTCTGAGAAGTTCTACAACTGAGGAATCTATTGAACTAGACTCGCTCTGTGGGTATGGAAGCTTCTTCAGGCAGAACATTCAGTGTTCCCCTGTACACATTTGGGAAATTGTATTACTTTTTTTTTTTTTTTTTTTTAGGGGGAGGGAGGCTCAAGTAGACCTTATTTACCACCTACCCCTAATCCATTTGTCATCCTTTTTCTAGCTAACAGAACTCTATGTTCAGGATTTGGCCAGAGTCTTTGATTCCCAAAGAAGGTAAACCAGGCGTGGTGTACAGATGGACACCTTCAAGCCAGGCGTGGGGGCACACGCTTGTCATCCCAGGACTTGGGAGGCTGAGAAAGGAGGATCGCAGGTTTGAGGGCAGCCTCATCAAGTCGAGAGCTCTTGTCGACCTATGGATGCCTCAGAGGAAGAGGGCTTCCCGCTGTCCTTCTCCTCCACTTCTGATACAGAATTTGATGCTGTGGTTGGATATTTGGAGCACATTATCACGGATGACCAGTTCCAGTTATTACAGAGGAATTTTATGGGTAAGTATTACCAGGAGTATGAAGACACAGAAGAGAATAAACTCACCTACACGCCCATTTTTAATATATTTCTCTGGTAGAAAAGTATATTGAAGAACAACTGCTGGATTGGATCCTTGGGGTGTTTTTGTTTTTGGTGTGTGTGTGTGTGTGTGTGTGTGTGTGTGTGTGTGTGTCACTGGATATAGAACCCAGGGCATTCTACCTCTGAGCTACACCCCAAGCCCTATTTTTTATTCTTTATTTTGAAACAGGGTCTCACTAAGTTGCAGAGGGCCTCACTAAGTAGCTGAGGTTCGCCGCCAACCCTGATCCTCCGGTCTCAGCCTCTCAAGGACTGGGATTACAAGTGCGCACCACCACGCCCGACTTTTATTCTTTATTTTGAAACAGGGTCTCACTAATTTGCAGAGAGCCTCGCTAAGTAGCTGAGGCTGGCCTTGAATCTGCAATCCTCCTGTCTTAGCCTCCCAAGTACTGAGATTACAAGCGTACACCATCACACCCAGCTTTTAAGCATTATTTTCAAAAAACATATATTTTGTATAGATGAATGCTCACGCTAACATAGTGGATATAATCTTGGAATGTCCATGATTACCCACTTAAACTTCAAAGTCTAATGTTTTGCCGTTAGTGCTGGGGAAGGCGAGACTGCTTCCCATGCTGGTGTGCCTGCTTCGCTGGAGACCAGCGAGTGTATGCTGTGTGCTGAAAATAGACTGCAGTTATCCTGCTGTTGTACCGTGGTAAGTGTGTTTGTGCGTGTTTGCTTAAAACCCTTTCTGCATAAGCCAGCTTGGTGGGTTTCTGTTGGAGCAGGCAAGGATTCTGAAGAATCTTTCTGTTGGGATCTCGCCTGCCGAGATGGTGCACCACTGGTCTGGCTCAGCATTCTCAGGAAGAAACTGTGGACCGCTTTCCTTGTCACCTGTCAGCTTTGGTTTAGTGCAGTGTCTGGCAGACTAGGACCAACCAGAAAACATGTATGTCATGTTTCTAGAAAGAAGACCCCCCCCAAAAAAAGTTTAATTTCCAATGTAAACTTTTGATTTTACTTTTTATAGTAAAAGCAAGACTCTGTAGTGACTTCGCTTGACTCTTCTGGTTTTAAAGAATGAGCTATAGACTATATGTTTTTCTTTATTTTTTATTTATTTATTTATTTTGGTTCTGAGGATTGAATTCAGAAGCATTCTACCACTGAGCTATACCCCTAGCCCTATTTTTTTTTTTATCTTTATTTTGAAAAAGGGTCTCTTTATTTTGATGAGAGTCTCACAACTTGCTGAAGCTGTCCTAGAATCTGTGATCCTCCTGTCTCAGACTCCCAAGTACTGGGATTATAAACATGCACCACCACACCTGGCAAGCTATGTGTTTTTTGTTTTTGTTTTTATTTTCTTGTACTAATGTGCTGCTTATTACATTGGTGCCATGAGTAAAATTTGAGGCATTTTGCAGAACCATAATTTTTTTTTAATCCACTCTCAGCAGGACATAGTGGTGCACATCTGTAATCCCAACATTTGGGAGGTTAAGACAGGAGGATCACAGGTTGGAGGCCAGCCTCAGCAACTTCACAACACCCTGCCTCAAAATAAAAATATAAAAATCGCTGGGGGTATAGCTCAGGGGTAAAATGCCCCTGGGTTCAATCCCTAGTACCAAAAAAGAAAAGAAATACCCTCCCCCATGGCCACCCTGCCTCCTGCGTTGAACACAGAGGAAGCTATGGCGCTCGGATCTGTGGCTGCCATCTTGGGAGCAAGAGGAAAAGCCAACAGAATCGCAGAAGCAACCCGGGGCCCCTGTCCCGTCCAGCAGCTGAACCCCTGGGAACTGCGTATGCCCAAATTCCTTGTTATGAGTGGAAAAGAATCCCTGTTGGGTTAGGGTGCTGCTAATGGTTTCTTGACACCTGCAGCCAAAGCATTCCTCAAGGATCGAGGGTCCCAGCGCTCTGTTCAGAGTTAACATCAGCTTGGTCTTCTCTCTTTGTCTCCGTGCTCATCGCTGGTTCACCTTGAGGACAGTCTCTGGGCAAGATCCACGCAGCGCCACATCCTGTCCTGGGGCCCGTACCCGTTGGAAAACCATGACTCACCCCCAAAGCACGGCTGGCCACACACCTTCGGTTCCAAGACCCACCCTCCTTTGTCTTTCTCCTCCCTCTCGTCTATTTCTGTCCTTTGTGAAATGCCCTGGCCCCCAACTAGGATACAAAGGTATTAGCACACCCTTGCCTGTAATCCCGCAGGCTCCTATGCCCTCAACCAAAGTCACACAGGGGAAGCAGGGCTTGGTGGCACATGCTTGTAATCCCAGGACTTGAGAGGCTGAGACAGGAGGAGCGCAGGTTCAAGGCCAGCCTCAGCAAGTAGTGAGACTCTCATCAACCTAGGGAGACCCTGTTTCAAAATAAAAATAAAATAGGGCTGGGTGTAACTTGGAGGTAGAATGCCCCCTGGGTTCAAACCCCAATGCTACACACACACACACACACACACACACAGTTGCCCAGGGGAATAAGGCCAACCTAGCTTTTTATGTCTGGCTTTTTCAGGGAAGATAGAATTGCTTTATTGTCCCATTTGCCCCGATTCTGAAATTCTCTCCCATTCTCCTGAATACACACAGGACAAGAGGTTTCTTTCTGTGTCAGGTCTCAGGGGACTCCTGCAGAGGGGGAATAGCAATACCTGGCACATGGCATGCACAGCACCACCCTTTGATCCAGCGCCCTCCGCAGACATTGCTAATCAATCACAGCACTCTTCCAGTGCCCATAGCAGACACTGCTAATCAATCACGGCATTCTTTCTTACTGTACTGGGTTGGCATTGGCAGGGAAGGTGAATTGGCATCCTTGACCTCTTCAACATGGCCGGGGGCAGACGGTCAAGAGGGAAGTCCACACTCAACTCAATTGACCAGCTCCGATACCAACCGTGCTGCCCTGGTCACGACAGGGGAGGCTGGGGATCAGGACAGACGGAAGAGCCGGGTGTGGTGGCACACGCCTGTCATCCCAGTACGTGGGAGGCTGAAATGGGAGGATTGCAGGTTCAAGGCCAGCATCAGCAACTTTGCAAGGCCTCTCAGTAACTTAGCGAGACCCTGTTTTAAAATAAAAAATAGTAGTCAGGCATGGTGGCACACGCTTGCAATCCCAGTACTTGGGAGACTGACACAGGAGGATCGCAGATTCATGGCCAGCCTCAGCAACTTGTGAGGCCCTCTGCAATTTAATGAGGCCCTGTTTCAAAATAAAGAATAAAATAGGGCTGGTAGCTCAGAGGTAGAATGCCCTTTGGTTCAATCCCTTGTACCACACAATAAATAAATAAATAAATAAATAAATAAATAAATAAATAAATAAATAAATAAATAAAATCGGGTACGGAGTGTAGCTCGGAGGTAGAATGCACCTGGGTTCAATCCCCAGCACCACAAAAAAATCAAATCAAACTGAGCTGAGGGCATGGCTCAGAGGTAGAATGCACCTGGGTTCAATCCCCAGGTCCAAAAACAAAAATGAAAGACAGAGAGAAACAGACAGAGAGAGAGAGAGAAAGTCTTTATCCTAAGAAAGGGAGCAGCCATTTCAAAGTACAGACTTTTAGCCAGGCATGGTGGCACATACTTGTAATCCCAGGACTTAGGAGGCGGAGATAGGAGGATCATAGGTTCCAGGACAGCCTTAGCAAGTAGTGAGACTCTCATCAACTTAGAGAGACCTTATTTCAAAATAAAATATAGCTTGGAGGTAGAATAATGCCCCACAGCTCAATCCCCAGTTGCACAAGAAAAGAAAAAGAAAGTACAGACTTTGGCAAAGGTCCCTCTACGGCAATAGGAACACAGAAGTCTGAGGGGGAGGCTGCTGGGGTGACCCGGGTGAGCCGGCAGACCCCACAACCCGCCCTCCATGCGCAGGACACCGCCTCCTGCCAGAACAGAGCGTGATCGCGCCCCAAATGTCGCGTAGCTGAGGCGGAGGCCTGGGGCAGGGAGGGGCCGCTCTGCACCGCTGGGTGTGAGCTGAAGACCTGCTGAAAGGTCCTTTACCCGATGACCCCAGGTCAATGACTGAGGAGCCAGCACCGCGGGCTTTCCATCGCTCCAGGCCCGGGAGCGGGACCTGGCTCAGCGCCTCGTTCTTCAGGGGCTTGGCGGGGGGGCCAGGCTGGTGAGCAGCAGCTGCTGCTGGAATCCGGGCCTCCCTCGTGGGTAGGAACAATGCCCCAGGAATGCCAGGCCGCCACCAGGACAGCTGGGCCGGGCATCTGAAGGGCAGCAGTTACAATGGGGCCGCCTGGGCGCCTCTGCCCCCCACACAGGCAATGCAGGTGACCCAGAGCTAAAAATACCAGGGAAGAGAAAGCCACGCCGCCTCTGCCTGCCTGGGGCTGGACGTCTTTGCCCCCGGGGATGGGCAGGGGTGGGAGTGGAGCGGGGTCCCCAGGTCCCAAGGGGTGCCAGAGCCAGGAAGAACATGGATGGATGGAGAGGCCAGACACCCAGGTTCACATCCCCAGGCTGCCCGGGCTAGCACTGGGACTGCTCTCCTCTGAACCTCCGTCTCTTCTTCTGGAAAATGGGTTCCACATTAAGGCCTGCCTCACAATGCTGTTGTAAGAATTAATAAAGACGATGAGTAGCTGGGCGCAGTGGAGCACGCTTGTAATCCCAGTATTGGGAGGCTGAGATAGGAGGATTGCAGGTTCAAGGCCAGCCTCAGCAATTTAGTGAGGCCCTGTGTAACCTAGTGAGACTTTGTTTCAAAATAAGAAAGATAAAATAGGAGCCGGGTTTGGTGGTGCACACTTGTAATCCCAGTACTTGGGAGGCTGAGACAGGAGGATGGTAAGTTCCAAGTCAGCTTCAGCAACTTAGTGAGACCCTGTTCCCAAATAAAAAAATAAAAAGTAGGTCTGGGGGTGTGGCCCAGAGGTAGAAGGCCCCTGAGTACCATCCCCAGTACCCTCACCCCCCAAAAAAAAGATAAAATAGGAGCTGGGCATGGTGGTGCACGCCTATAATCCCAGTGCTTGGGAGGCTGAGACAGGAAGATCTCAGGTTCGAAGCCAGCCTCAGCAACTTGGTGAGACCCTGTTTCCACATTTAAAAAAATAATAATAAAATGGGCTGGGAGTATAGCTCAGCCATCTAATACTCCTAGGTTCAATCTTCAGTACCAAAAAAAAAAAAAAAAAAAAAAAGAGCAAAGGCCAGAGCGCGGTGCCCAACGCCCAGGGCCCTCGGTGAGCAGGACAATGGGGATCTGGCTCCTTTGGGATCTTGGTTCGGTGAGTTCGCTGCACGCTGCACCTTTCACTACATATGCCCATCAGATGAGTAAGGAAACTGAGGCCCAGAGGGAGATGTCTCTTGCCCTGGAGACAGCAGGTGCCCCCAGCACAGCTGACCATCCCCTCGGGTCCCGCTCTCACTCGCTGGAGCAGCTGCCACCCAGCTGTCACCCCGCTGACGCCTGGGGGCCCTGACACGAAGAGATAGGCCTTATCGCTTGGTGACAGAGTCTGTACCCCACGCCTCTGGCTGGCAGGGCCTGGCGGCCTTTGTTCTGCGGGGACCGCTGACCTCACCACCTCCTTAAAGGGGCATCCGGCCAGCAGGCCAGGTGACCGCCGTGCCCCCGCTGCAAGGGCCGCAGAGAGCAAGCGTGGGACACTTGCCTGAGACAGGAAGAGGTCACTAGATCAACTCCCCTCCGCTGAGGAGTCTTACAAAAAACCACCGCAAATCCCAGTACTCGGGAGGCTGAGACAGGAGGATCACAGGTTCAAAGTCAGCCTCAGCCAATCAGGGAGGCTCTCCGCAACTTAGCAAGACCCTGTTTTCAAATAAAAAATAAAACAGGGCTGGGGGATAGCCTGGAGGTAGAAGGCCCCTGGGTTCCATCCCTAGGAACACACACACACACACACACACACACACACACACACACACACTCCCCAGTGAGGCTGGCCATTAAACCATTAAAAGCCCCCCCAAACTGACACGATGCAGGCTCCCACTACCTCTTATTGAAAGACAGACAAAAACAGCACTTAACGGTCCCACAGGCATAAGAACAATGTTCTGATCTCCCCACAGTGACTATTTTGACCCTTAAAAAAAAAAAAATAGATCTAATCCTTTCCAAGAAAAAGCTGGCTGGGATGGTGGTGCGGCCGCGTGGCCACCAGGGAGGGGGCTGGGGCTGCGGGACAGTCTCCAAGGAAAACCCAGGGGTGGGTGTGTCACACGCGTGCACGTGTGTGTGCAGTGCGACCCCGACATGACGGAGTCTCTCGTGTGCATGCGTGTGTGTGGGCGAGGGCGAGTGTGTGCGAGAGGGAAGAGTGTGGAAGGCCGGATCCAGCGCCGTGTCCCAAGTCATGTTCCGGAGCAGAGAAAGGACGAGAACCCAGCGGGTCGGGAGGAAGCCAGGAGTCCCGAGCGTGGTCACCCGCCAGCGTCCGTTTCTTAGTTGGGACCAATGTGTGGGGGCCACAGAAAAGTGAGACATCAGGGGAGACTGAGGCTCAGCCGAGGTAAAGGGGACCTCTCGCTTTTCTGTAAATTCTTTTTTTGTTGTTTTTTTGTGGTACTGGGGATTGAACTCAGGGACATTCTACCTCCGAGCTACACCCCCAGCCCTATTTTTTATTCTTTATTTTGAAACAGGGTCTCACTCAGTTGCGGAGTGCCTCACTAGGTAGCTGAGGCTGGCCTCGAACCCGGATCCTCCGGTCTCTGCCTCCCAAATGCTGGGATGACAAGCGTGCACCACCACGCCTGGCTTAATTTAATGTGTGTGTGTGGTACTGGGGATGGAACCCCAGGGGCATTCTACCTCTGAGCTATACCCCCAGCCCTATTTTTTATTCTTTATTTTGAAACGGGGTCTCACTAAGTTGCAGAGGGCCTCACTAAGTAGCTGAGGCTGGCTGAGAACCCAGATCCTCCTGTCTCAGCCTCCCAAGTACTGGGATTACAAGCGTGCGCCACCATGCCTGAGGGGCCACTTATAACCAGGGTGCCTCAATGAGACAGGAACATTTGAACAAAGCAGGGAAGGAGGCTCGAGAAGAGCCAGTGATTGAAGGAAAGGTACACGGCAGGTGCAAAGGCCTGAGGTAGAGCCAGCGCTAACAACACTATAGAATATCACCGGCCTCTGCTCCTTAACTTATC
>PVLC010005714.1:41356-63417 GCA_004027655.1 Graphiurus murinus
GGTACTGGGGATTGAACTCAGGGGCATTCTACCTCCGAGCTATACCCCCAGTCCTATTTTTTATTCTTTATTTTGAAACCGAGTCTCACTAAGTTGCGGAGTGCCTCACTAGGTAGCTGAGGCTGGCCGCGAACCCGGATCCTCCGGTCTCAGCCTCCCGAATGCTGGGATTACAAGCATGCGCCACCACGCCCGGCTTAACTTATTCTTTTCCCAAACTGACAGGCACAAGTGTGGTGCTTGAGGGCATGCAGCCTCTCTCCCTGCGACTGTGGCCCGGCCACTGTCTCTTTAACCTTGAATGCATATTGGGGTCTCACGTGTCACCGGTGGCGGTGACGGCCAGTGAGCCGCTCTGACTTCAGAAGAACGGCATGGGGCTGGGGGGGCCCTAGGTGGCCTCCGCCTCACCTACCACGGCCAAAAGTGGTCATGGAGTTATTTTTAAACGCGGGGAGGAAGTATTTAT
Source organism: Graphiurus murinus (assembly GCA_004027655.1). NCBI lineage: Eukaryota > Metazoa > Chordata > Mammalia > Rodentia > Gliridae > Graphiurus > Graphiurus murinus. The sequence goes on from PVLC010005714.1 coordinate 41,826, forward strand.
TGTTCCTGGGCTGGCGTGCGGCATTCTTCCTGGAGGCGGTCCTGTGTTGTCTCTGCCATGGTGAGCAGCCTTGGGCCGGCGAGGGGGCAATGGTGGGGATGGCGGGCAGGAAGGAGATGCCACGCACGAGCCGAGGTCTGCAGCCCCCACACCCTGTGGAAAAAGTGGGGCGCGAGGGTGCGCGCAGAGAAACCCTAATCAGCTGGGCGTGGTGGTGCATGCTTGTAATCCTAGTACTTGGGAGGCTGAGACAGGAGGATGTCAAGTTCGAGGCCAGCCTCAGCTATTTAGTGAGGCCCTCTGCAACTGAGTGAGACCCTGTTTCAAAATAAAGAATTAAAAATAGGGCTGGGGGGTGTAGCTCGCAGGTAGAATGCCCCGGAGTCCAATCCCCAGTATTGGAGAGAGAGGGAGAGAGAGAGAGAGAGAGAGAGAGAGAGAGAGAGAGAGAGAGAGAGAGAGAGAGAAGAGAGAAGAGAGGAGAGAAAGAGAAAGAAAAGAAAAAGAAAGAAAGAAGCAACTCCAATCGATGCCCGAGAGGCTGCTAATAACCTCAGCTCCTAGGGACTCACAGAAACAAAATAAGGGGCTGGCCTCTTTCTGGCTTGTCAGCTGACCTCTGGAGGGATCAATAACTCCCCCAGCTCACAAAATGGAATTGAATGCTTCTAAGGATCAAATTGTAATTCTTTTCTTCTGTTCAGGCAGCTGGGGAAAAGAATCTTTTTTTTTTTTTTTTCACCTTTTGAACTTCCAAACTTAAAACCTCTCCTCCTGGGCTTGTGAGGGGGTGTCCCCTCCCAGAGCAGGCAGCCCCCACCCCAGCTCAGGGTTGGTGTGGGTCGGTGGTTAGGGCACAGACTCTGGAGTCCGGCCGTCCAGGTTCTACTCGGGCTCGGCCTTTTTATGGCTGTGTGACCTGGGGCAAGTGATTTAACCTCTCTGAGCCTCAGTTGCCCCCCCCCCGTGGAAGGGGGATGGTGGTAATAGCCCCTCCACAGGACAGAGCCTGTGTAAGAACGAAATGAAGTAAGGTAGAGGGAGTATTTAGGTGTTTGCTGTTATTTAAAGTCAGAGGGAAGCTGAGCATTGTGGCACACACCTGTAATCCCAGCATTCGGGAGGCTGAGACCGGAGGATCTGAGTTCGAGGCCAGTCTCAGCTACCTAGTGAGGCACTCCGCAACTTAGTGAGACCCTGTTTCAAAATAAAGAATAAAAAATAGGGCTGGGGGTATAGCTCGGAGGTAGAACGCCCCTGAGTTCAATCCCCAGTACCGCACATAAAATAAAATAAAGTCAGAGGGAAGCCGGGCGTGGTGGCACACACCTGTAATCCTAGCATGTGGGAGGCTGAGACAGGAGGATGGCAGGCTTGAGGTCAAGTTCAAATTTAGTGAGGCCCTCCACAACTTAGCAAGACTCTGTTTCCAAATAAAAAAATAAAATAGGGTTGAGGGGGTATGACTTGGAGGTAGAATGCCCTTGGGTTCAGCCCCCAGCACCACAAAATAAATAAAATCAGGGGGACGTGTGGGGAGGGGGGGGTAACTCCCTCTTCTCTGCACTACTGACCAGGAGCAAGGCTGAGACACCACAGAGGAGGCTGAGCTGTTATCTGGCTCAAGGGACAGAGGAGGGGTGGGGAGGCGATGGTGGTCGCGCCCTGCAGAATGTCACCTGGACTTCGGTGGTGGCTCCGCACCCCCTTCCCTGGGTTCCAGGCCCCGCGCGTGCGTGACTGAGCTGCGTGCATTACAGATGCGCGGCTCCAACGCCAGCTCCCAGCTCGCCAAGGGGCCTCTGCGGGACCCGGGATCTCTCAGCACCCCGGGACCTCTGTCTCGGGTCCCCTTATCCCTCCCGTGGCGCGGGTTTGAGATCCGAGCGCGGGCGCGGGGCTGGGATTCCCAGCCCTTCGAGGTTCGCTCTGCCCACTCGAGGATGGGCCGGCCCGGTTCTAATCGCCGCCTCCCCCGCCCCGTCCCACCCACCAGGCACCCAAGAAAGCCAAGAAGAGAACGGAGGGGGCCAACTCCAACGTGTTCTCCATGTTCGAGCAGACGCAGATCCAGGAGTTTAAGGAGGTAGGCAGACAGGCCGGTCCCGTCCCTGGAGGGAAAGGTGCCAGCGAGCGGTCCCCAGCCCGCTCTCCTCCTCCAGCCTCTGCCAGAGGGACCTTCCTTTAGACCGCTTCTCGTGTGTGTGTGTGTGTGTGTGTGTGTGTGTGTGTGTGTGCAGCTCTGGGGATGGAACCCAGGGGCAATCTACCTCTGAGCTACACCCCCAGTTCTATTTTTTATTCTTTATTTTGAAACAGGCTCTCACTAAGTTGCAGAGGGCCTCTCTAAGTAGCTGAGGCTGGCCGCAAAGTAGCTGAGATCCTCCTGTCTCAGCCTCCCAAGTACTAGGATTGCAAGTGTGCACCACCACAACCAACTGAGACCCCAGTTTTTAATTAGAAAAAAAAAAAAAAAAAAAGCCAGGTGCAGTGGTGCATGCTTGTAATTGTAGTTCTTGGAAGGCTGAGACAGTAGAATTGCAGGTTCAAGGACAGTCTCAGAAACTTAGGGAGAACCTCACAAATTTATGAGACCTTGTTTCAAAATAAAAAATAAAAAGGTCTAGGAGTGTAGCTTGGAGGTAGAATGCCCCTGGGTTCAATCCCCAGTTACACACACACACACACACACACACATTACAATAATAATAATAAAGCTTTATAGAGACATAATTTCCATACCATAAAATTCTTTTTAAGTATACAATTCAGTGGTTTGTAGCACAGTCTCAAAGGCTTAAAACCATCCCCACTCTAACTTCAGGACAAACTCCATCCGTGAGCTCTCTCTCCCCGTCTCCCTCCCCCACCCTTGCCATCACTTGTCCTCTTTCTGCCCCAGTGGCTCTGTCTCTTGGGGACATTTCACAGAAACAGAAATGGGCGCTCTGTAGCCTTTCGTGTCTGTTTTTTCTCCCTTCGTGCCTTGTCCCAGTTGCCTGCCATGCTATGGCCTGTGTCCAAATTTCCTTCCTTTTTTGTGGCTGAATAATATTCCACTGTGTGGCTGGACCACGTTTTGCTTTTCTGCTCATCTGCTGACGGCTCTTTGGGGCTTTTTATGGAGAATGCTCCTATGAATCTTTGTGCCGTTTTTGGGTGGACATGGCTTTGGATTCTCGAGTGTATGTCTCTAACGGGACGCTGGTCTTGGCTGGGCCGCCCGGGGCCTTCCCCACCAAGTGTCTCCGGCTCAGCCACTGCCCTGTCCACAGGCCTTCACCATCATGGACCAGAACAGGGACGGCTTCATCGACAAGAATGACCTGCGAGACACCTTCGCCGCTCTCGGTATGTCACCTGCTAGCATGCACACGGGTCCCCTGTCCCCGCCTGGGGGGGGGGCGGCAAAGGCGGACAGCTTGTCATCCCCCAAAGAAACAGCTCAACCATCTCCAGCCAGGTGAGGTGGTGCGTGCCTGTAACCCGGTACTTGGGAGGCTGAGCCAGGAGGAGTGCAGGTTTAAGGCCAGCCTCAATAGCACAGCAAGACTCTCAGCAACCTAGTGAGACCCTGTTTCCAAACCAAATATAATAATAATAATAATAATAATAATAATAATAATAATTTTAAAAGGAGAAGAGACAAACTTCAGAGAGTGGAAAAGAAGTGTTTGTTCTTTGAGTACATTCAGGAACCTTCTATGCTTTTTCTTTTTTTTTTTTTTTGTATGTGGTACTAGGGTTTGAACTCAGAAGTATTCTACCTCCGAGCTACACCCCCAGCCCTATTTTTTATCTTGAAACAGGGTCCGAGCACCACCCCCTAGGTTACCAGGCCGGCCCGCCATCCTCGTCCAGGGAGCCCGGCGCAGCCCCCTAGTTCTGATCCTTGAGGCAGAGTTCCATAGCCGGGTCCCCGCCGCCGTTTCCCTCTGGCTCTGAGCTCCTGTGTTCCTGCTCCAGGGCGCGTGAACGTGAAAAACGAGGAAATCGACGAGATGATCAAGGAGGCGCCGGGTCCCATTAACTTCACCGTGTTCCTGACGATGTTCGGGGAGAAGCTGAAGGGTGAGCGCGCGCATGCGCGGGCCCGCGCGGTCCTCTCCAGGTGGAACCAGGCGGGCGGGGTCCCTAGAGTACTTGGGAGGCTGAGACAGGAGGATCCCAGGTTCGAGGCCAGCCTCAGCAATTTAGTGAGGCCCTGTTTCAAACTAAAAAATAAAATAGGGCTGGGGATGTAGGTTGGAGGCATAATGCCCCTGGGTTCAATCCCTGCTACCACACACAAAAAAAAAAAGTCGGGCATGGTGGTGCACGCCGGTAATCCCAGTACTTGGGAGGCTGAGACAGGAGGATTGCAGGTTCATGGCCAGCCTCAGCAATTATTTAGCGAGGCCCTCTGCAAATTTAATATTTCAAAAACAATGAGATCGTGTTTCAAAAACAAAACAAAAATACAACCAGGCGTGGTGGCCCACGCTTGTAATCCCGGTATTTAGGAAGCTGAGAAAGGAGGATCACAGGTTCGAGGCCTCAGCTACTTAGTGAGGCCCTCCGCAACTTAGTGAGACCCTGTTTCAAAATAAAGAATAAAAAATAGGGCTGGGGGTATAGCTCGGAGGTAGAATGTCCCTAGGTTCCATCCCCAGTACCACAATAAATAAACACATAAATAAAATTGGGCTGGGGTTGTGGTTTGGAAGTAGAATGTTCTTGGGTTCAATCCCCAGTACCAAAAAAAAAAAAAAAAAAAAAAAAGGAGAGGGGGTCAGGGTCTTCCTCCGGGCGAGCATCCCAGCCCCACCCCTCCTCCTCCTGGGTACCACCGGTTCCCGCCACCTGAACCTCGCTTTCGTTCCAGGCGCGGACCCCGAGGAGACCATTCTGAACGCGTTCAAGGTGTTCGACCCCGAAGGCAAAGGGGTGCTGAAGGCTGACTAGTAAGTGGGCGCCGGGGGTCGGGGTCCCCGCCCGCGCCACGCGCCGCTGACCCGCGCTCTGCTTCCCTCCTCCCTCCCTCCCTCTGCAGCGTGCGCGAGATGCTGACCACGCAGGCCGAGCGCTTCTCCAAGGAGGAGGTAAGGGCTCCCATCCCAGCCTTGCATAGATGGGGAAACTGAGGCCTGGGGAAGTCACGTCGCTAGCCTACAATGACGGAGCCTGCCTCCCGACCCCGGCTTCCCCGCACTGCAGCCAGACAAAGGTCGCTGCACAACTCTCTCCCGGGCGGATCTAAGAGCAGCACGGACTGTGAATGTGCTGCCAACGCGGCCCACCAGGGGGCGGCCAAGAGCCTGGAAGAAGGGCCGCTGGCTACCTGGCCCAAAGTCGGCTAGGAGCCGCAGAGGCCCTGGGTCTATTTAACATCGCTCCAGTGTAGCTTCTCAGGCCCGTTCTGCTCCTCGAGCTCCATATTATTAAATGCTGTATTTACAAGCAGGCACCACGGTCCATGCCTGCAATCCCAATACTTGGGAGGCTGAGACAGGAGGATCGCAGGTTGGAGGCCAGCCTCAGTAACGTAGTGAGACTTTCATCAACCTAGCAAGACCCTGTTTCCAAACAAAAAAAAATAAAAAGGGCTGAGGGCATAGCTCGGAGATAGAACGCCCCTGGGTTCCATCCCCAGGACCACACACACACGCACACAAATCTAGATTTCTAGTTTCCCGCAAAGAATCTGGCCTCCTTGCCCACACGGCTGAGGTCCGCTGGCCCTGGGCAGTGACACCTGTGGCCAGGCCATACGTCTGCACCTTGCCACAGTCCCCACCGCTGCACCTCGTCCCCCTCCACTTTGGGGGGTCTCGGGGTCAGGCAAGACGAGGAGCAGGGGCGCTGGGCAGAGACTGACACTCAGAGTAGTCTTGGGGCTGGAACCCGCCCTCCCGGAGGTCTGTGAGTTGGACGCCACGACCAGACCTTTGTACCCACCCTGGTCCTGGCTGGAAGAGGGGGTCTCCGTGACAGCGGGCGGAGGGGGGGCTGAAGGGCCCGTCTCACACCTCCGCGCCCCGGGGACCACCGTCAGCCAGCGCCCACTGCCCTGCCCACCCCTCGTGGCTCCCAGCACATCTTCCTGGTTGTCTGCAGGTTGACCAGATGTTCACAGCCTTCCCTCCAGATGTGACAGGCAACCTGGACTACAAGAACCTGGTGCATATCATTACCCACGGGGAAGAGAAGGACTGAGGGGGGACCCCTGTACCCCGCTGTACCCGCCCACCACCATCTTCTCTGCAGCCTCGGGGCTCCTAAACCCCCCCACAGCCACACAGCCTGTCAAGGGGGAGGGGAGTGTGTTCGAGTACATGGAAATGCAGCTGGGGGCCATGTTCCAATAAACAGGAGGTTGTGTGCGTGGTTGTGATTTTCTCTGACAAAAGTGCATTGCACACGGCAGGCCCCGGGCTACTTTGCACAAAGGCGGCCCGAGAGCTCGGGCTGGCCCTGTGGCGATCGCTACTGAATCTCAGTGACCCTTGATTTAAAATACACCTTCCACAGCCGCTCAGGACTGGTGTGAAGGGCCACACTTCCTTCTGAAGAGCTCAAGTTTCCATGGCGCCCTTCTTCTGGAATGCCCGTGGAATTGCCCCCCACACCCACACCCACACCCCGTGGCAGGCTGCCGTGGGCCCCGGGGTGGCAGACAGAGGGACCCTCACACGCACCAAGAATGTGGCTCACTGGGGAAAGCTGTGCGCCCACCAACTAGGAGAGGGGATTTTCTAGTTGCAAATAGATTAGAATTTGTCAGTAATTCTCTCCTGGAAAATCAGAGGAGGGGTACAGGTTTGTGAACCTGGCTCAAGTTGATTGTGGGCTCAAACTGATTCTTGGGGTCCAGGCCTGGGCTGGAGTTGACCCTTTTTTTTGTTTTGTTTCTGCAGTACTGGAGGTTGAACTCAGGGGCATTCTACCTCTGAGCTCCACCCCCAGCCCTATTTTTAGTCTTTATTTGGAAACAGGGTCTCAGTGAGTTATAGATGGCCTCACTAAGTGGCTGAGGCTGGGTGCGAACCTGCGATCCTCCTGTCTCAGTCTCCCAAGTACTGGGATTACAGGCATGCGCCTGGCTGACCCTTGCTTTTGAGTGACCAAAGTCCTGGCTGAAGCACCTAGGTCTGTTATGCTTCAGGCACAGCTGTATCCAGCAGCCCCGGCAGTGCCCCCCCAGAGCTGAGGAGGCCTCTGCTCTGCTCTCTGGTGGCAAAAAGGCTCCCCGCGACTCCTGGCCATCTTCTATCCACACAGCAATCCTAGTGGAAATGGGGGGGGCTCTGTCCCTCCAGCTCCACACAAGTATGCAAACTGGGGCTCCGGGGGTGGCTCTGGGGCACCTGAGGGCCACTGAGCCAGTCCCGGGAGGCAGGTGCCGTGGCGAGCAGGTGTGCCCTGTCCTGACCTCCGGCCTCAGGGCTGGAGCGGCGATTCCCAAAGGATGCCAGAGAGGAGAACCAGGCGCAGCAAAGACCAGGAGCCGCCGGGGGTGTGGGGTGGAGCTGAGCCCCACGGAGGAGCCCAGGGCCAGGCCCACCCTGCCCCCGGTGAGCCGCCCAGCAAGCCGGGCCGGGACCCAGGGGAGCAGCGCCCTGTGGAGCTGATGGTCCCCCAGGCCCGGCCCCAGCTCAGGGTGCAGCGTGCAATGCGCAAGACATCCTCCGAGCAGCCTGAGGGGACAGCTCGGCCACTAGGTACGGGGACAAACACACAGAGACACGGTCACACAGATTCACAGACACACAAATGCGCAAGGACACACATAGCTGGGCGTGGCGGCACCCGCCTGTAATCCCAGTACTGGGGAGGCTGAGACCAGAGGATCGCAGGTTTGAGGCCAGCCTCAGCAACTTAGTGAGATCCTGTTTCAAAATCTTAAAAAAAATAGCCAGGAATAGTGGCGGAGGCCTGTAATCTCAGTACTTGGGAGGCTGAGACTAGAAGATTGCAGGTTTAGCCGGGCGTGGTGGCGAATGCTTATAATCCCAGCATTTGGGAGGCTGAGACCGGAGGATCCAGGTTCGCGGCCAGCCTCAGCTACTTAGTGAGGCCCTCCGCAACTTAGTGAGACTCTGTTTCAAAATAAAGAATAAAAAATAGAGCTGGGGGTGTAGTTCGGAGGTAGAATGCCCCTGGGTTCAGCCCCCTGTACTGCAAAAAAGAAAAAGAAAAAAAAGGACACACGGGTACACAGACACACGCAGATGTACAAGGACACACAGACAAAGACACCAGGGACAGACCCCGGCTCCTGTGCTCCCCGGTTCCCTGTCGCTGCCCGCCCCCCGCCTCCCCGGCCTCCCCGGCCTCCCCGGCCTCCCGTGCCTCCCGCCCCACCGGCCCCGAGCGTGAAGGGCGCGGAGGCTGAGGAACAAAACCTTTACTGTGTCCAGTGGGGAGGAGGCCTCAGGCCACCAGCTTCCTCTTGGGCCGCAGCTCGTCCATCCTGTCCACCGTGCTGTCCGCGGGCCCGTCGCGGGCCCGCGCCTCCCTCAGGCTGTAGCTGTCCAGCACCAGCTGCCGCAGGCTGCCGTGGTCCAGGGGCTGCTCAACTGCAGGGGCGAGTCGGGTCAGCTCCGCCGCCGCCCAAGCCAGCGGGAGCCGTGGGCGAGTGCGCGCGTGTGAGTGCGCGCATGTGTGGATGGCCTATCCATGCGCGGTGGGGCTTTTAGGATGACCGGGTTACAGCGTACAGACTGTGATGCCACTTTCTGCCTTTTTCTTTGGGTCTGAATACCATTGCCGGCGTCTTCCCGCATCAGCTCGTACTGACCCAGGGTGTCCTTTTGAGTGGCTATATAGTATTCCGTTGGGGGGGGGGCTATAACGTAATTAGCCAATCACGAATGGGTGGGCTTTTTGCTTTCTTTCTGGTTTGGGGCTAGAGAGAACATCCTTCTACTTCACTGCAAACCCATAAGTGAGTTTTTTTGAAAGGATCAATTCCCATAGGTGTGGCCACACAGCTTTTAAAGGCAATCGAGGAGCCGGGCGTGGTGGCGCACGCTTGTAATCCCAGCATTCAGGAGACTGAGACCGGAGGATCTGGGTTCGTGGCCAGCCTCAGCTACCTAGTGAGGCACTCCGCAACTTAGTGAGACCCGGTTTCAAAATAAATAAAAAATAGGACTGGGGGTGTAGCTCGGAGGTAGAATGCCCCTGAGTTCAATCTCCAGACCTCTAAAAAATGATAAAATAGAAAGAAAGAAAGAAAGAAAGAAAGAAAGAAAGAAAGAAAGAAAGAAAGAAAGAAAGAAAGAGGGAACCGGGCGTAGTGGCGCACGCTTGTAATCCCAGTACTTGGGAGGCTGAGACCGGAGGATCCGGGTTTGCAGCCAGCCTCAGCTACCTAGTGAGGCACTTTGCAACTTAGTGAGACCCTGTTTCAAAATAAAGAATAAAACTAGGGTTGGGGATATAGCTCAGAGGTAGAATGCCCCTGGGTTCCATCCCCAGTGCCAAGGAAAGAAAAAGAAAAGAAAGAAGAGCAAGGCAGGGGGTGTAGCTGGGAGCTAGAATGCCCGGTACCAGTTGAAGCCCCAGTACCGAAAACGGCTGTGGCCTGAGGCTCCGCCCCGCGACACGCGCGTGCGCACCAGGACGCTCCCCGGGGAGGGGGAGCGGCACTCACTGTCTTCCAACTTGTCGCTGAAAGGGTCGGCGCCCAGCACGGGCGGCGTGACCTTCATGGGCTCCGGGGGCTTGATTAAGGCCGAGCCGCCCCAGAAGGGGTTGGCGAAGGGCGCGGGGGCCTCGGCGTCCGCCCCGTCCAGGTCCTGCATCCGCCTGTAGGACTCCAGCAGCAGCAGGTCGTTCGTCTTCTTCTCGATGATCGCTGCAAGACAGCGCAGGGGCAGGTGGCTGCAGGGACAGCTGTCATGGCCGGCCAGAGCGCTGTCTTTACCTGAGTTCCATGACCACTGGCTTTGGAGGATGCCCTTGAATCAACCTCGCTCTCTCCAGACTGTTGCTATTCTAACCCAAACTGTTCGAACCAAAAACTGTTGCTTTTTTTTTTTTTTTTTGTGGTACTGGGGACTGAACCCAGGGGCGTTCTACTTCTGAGCTACATCCCCATCCCTAATTTTTATTCTTTAGTTTGAAACAGGATCTTTGTAAGTTGCAGAGGCCTCAGTAAGTAGCTGAGGCTGCCCACGAACCTGGATCCTCCTGTCTCAGCCTCCCAAGTCCTGGGATTACCACTAAATAAAGAAAGTGGAGTTTGTGGGGGATCTGAAAGAAAATGAATTAAAACACGCCCCTAGTGGCCAGGTATGGTGGTGCACGCCTGCAATCCCAACTGTTCTAACCAAACTGTTGCTATTCCAACCAAAAAGCAGGGCCAGCAGTTCTGGCCTGTGACCAGCGACTCACAGAAGTACTGAGGGAGGTTGGTGTCGGTGATCTTGCCCGTCTGGCCCAGCTGCACCAGGACCTTGGTGGCGTCGCAGTCGATCTTCTGGAAGAGGTTCTCCACTGACTTCTTGAGGAGCTCCAGGGTCTTGCTCAGCTCCAGGTACTTCTCCTCGTAGGAGTTCGCCTCGTCCGTGGTCTGTCTGAGTTTCTCCTGCGGGCAGACACCAGTGTCCTGGGGTCAGCGGCTGGGCAGGACTTCCCCTGGGAGGGGAGGAGGGGGGGGACCTCTGCAGCCAGCGTCTCTCACCAAACCACAGTTCTCCAGACCTGGGGTGGGGGTGAGATCAGTTTAATGGGCTCCTGTCGGCATTTTAAAAATAGAACAGAAGCCAGGAGCCGGGCGTGGTGGCGCACGCTTGTAATCCCAGCATTCAGGAGGCTGAGACTGGAGGATCTGGGTTCGAGGCCAGCCTCAGCTACCTAGTGAGGCACTCTGCAACTTAGTGAGACCCTGTTTCAAAATAAAGAATAAAAAATAGGGCTGGGGGTATAGCTCGGAGGTAGAATGCCCCTGAGTTCAATCCCCAATACCGCAAAAAAAAAAAAAAAAAAAATACTGCTGCACATTGAGGGCCAGAATAGTGAATATGGCTCACTGTAAGTTTTATTTCATTTATAGGTGCAGTCTGGCATTTCTCTTTAAAAAGGAAGAAATACAGCGCGGGCCTACTGCATACATACCTGTGTGCGCATGTGCACACCTATTCGTATACTCTTCAAATGCAATTAAAGCCTCACAGACCAATATTCTTTTTTTTTTTGGTGGTGGTACTGGAATTGAATTCATGAATTCAGGGGCATTCTACCTCTGAATGCTACACCCCCAGCCCTATCTTATCTTTTATTTTGAAACAGGGTCTCGCTAAATTGCTGAAGCTGGCTTTGAGCCTGCGATCCTCCTGCCTCAGCCTCCCAAGTACTGGGATGACAGGCGTGCACCACCATGTCCAGCTGCCCCTCATGTCTTAATGGCAAAACCCTTACTACATTTGGCATCGCAATGTGGCCAGCTTAAAGTGATACTCCAAAGCCTCCCTTGCAATATGCATGGCCAATGAGATGTAAATACAGAAGTCATTGGCTGAGAAATCTGGGAAATCCTAGCAAAGCCCCACTTTCTTCCTGCCTGGAAGGTGTCTGTGATAGCTGGACCTGTGGAAGCCATTATGCCACCATGAAACCCTCTTCAACTATAAGCCGCCCGCTAAGGATGGCAAAGCAGACAGCTGGGAGGAACCAGGGCCATGGGTACCGATCATGAAGCCTCACACGGCCCTGAAGTCCAATTCCCCAATGTACTTAGCAAAGTAAATAAACTTCTTCTTGCTTAGGCCGCGGTTATTTGGGGCCCCGTTATCAACAGCCAAATACAATTCAAGGGTCAGAGGATACACCGGGGATGGTGGCACACGCCTATAATCCCAGTACTTGGGATAAAAAAAAAAGGCTGGGATGTAGCTCAGAGGTCGAATGCCCCTGGGTTCAATGCCCCCAGGACCACGCACCCACACACACACACACACACACACACACAGTCACACAATGTCTCAGCCCCGGAAGGTTGGGCAGGTGGTTTGACCTCTGTGAGCCTCAGTCTTCTCATCTGTAAAATGAAGCAATCATTGAACCAGTTGGTACAAACAGAACAGTTATCTTGCCCCTGCTTGGGAAACGCCTCTACTCGCTATTACTGCTCAGGACCAGGGTGCGGCCAGGTTGAGGGGGTCAGCAAAGGGAGGGCGCTGTGGCAGGGACCTGTCGGGACGGAGTCCGTCTGGGATACAATTCCAGAAGCCCGAGGAGGGCCTGGGTACCAGTAGCAGACACCGCCCGGGGAAAGGGGCCAGAGGTCATACCTGGATATGACCCACGCCAGCCTCAAGCTATGAGGCGGACATGTTCCGGATCCTAGGACCGACAGACAGACAGACAGCGGAGACTCCCGAGCCCCGGCTCACCTCCATCTGCCTCAGGATCAAGCGGCCGTCATCGTGGGAGGTTTTCTGCTGGGATCGCAGGCTGACGATCTCATCCTACTCGGGAGAGAAGGGACAGGGCCGTGAGGAGCGGGGGTGCCCCTCCCCCGCCACACCTAACACAAACTCCCAGCCTCACCCCAGCCCTAGCTTTTTAAATTCATTTATTTACTTATTTTGAGATACTGGGGATTGAACCCAGGGGCATTCTACCGCTGAGCTACACCCCCAGCTCTATTTTTTATTCTTTATTTTGAAACAGGATCTCACTTAGTTATGGAGGGCCTCACTAAATAGGGAGGCTGGCCGCAAACCTGTGATCCTCCAGTCCAGCCTCCCTAGTACTGGGATTACAAGCATGCACCACTCCAGGCTATCCTCAGCCCTTTTTATTTTATTTTTGTGTGGCACTGGAGATTGAACCCAGGGGCATTCTACCTCCGAGCTATACCCCCAGCCCTATTTTTTATTCTTTATTTGGAAACAGGGTCTCATTAAGTTGTGGAGAGCCTCACTAGGTAGCTGAGGCTGGCCACAAACCTGCGATCCTCCGGTCTCAGCCTCTCAAATGCTGGGATTACAAGGATGCGCCACTATACCTGGCTACTCCCAACCCTTTTCATTTTATTTTATTTTTTTATTTGAGACAGGGTCTTGCTAGATTGCCGAGCATCTCACTAAATCGCCGAGCCTGGACTCTAGTCTGCAATCCTTCAGTCTCAGCCTCCCAAGTACCGAGATTACAGGTGTGCGCCACCTTGCCCAACTGTGGTGTTACTCTTTATGATGGCCGCAGTTAGGGATAACCTGAATGCTGATTGGCTGAGGCTCTGATAGTCCATTCTTGATGGAAGACCAAACATTTCCTGGTCAGGTCGGAATATCCAACTGGCGGCCTCGCATCCTTTTGCTTGGCTAGCCCTCATCGTCCCACTGGGACTAGGAAGGTGCTCCCCTCTGCAGGTGAGGATTCAGGACCCGGCCGGATTCCAGGCCCCCGCGGGACAATCTCCCCTCCACAGTGGTCGGCCAGAGACCTCGCCTGCGATGCCACAGACGGCCACCAGGGGGCGATGACAACGCGCCTGTTACAGGAACCGCCTGGCCGGGGTTGTCAGGTCTGATTTTTCAAGAGAAACCAGAAATTCAGATTTCCACGTGGAATATACTGATTTTTTAAGTGTTGGCAAGTAGTAAATTAAAAAGTTACAGGGTGGAGGAGACCAAGGAAAGAATGAAGGCTGGATTCAGCCAATTTAGGACCTCAGGCCCCAGCTATCTAGGCAGGGTGAAATCAGGTGTTAGAAGGTCTTTCCGCCTTTCTCCTACAGAAAGGGCCAGGAGCCTTTTATTTTTATTTTTATTTATTTATTTTTGCAGTACTAGGGATTGATCTCAGGGTCATTCTACCTTCGAGCTATGCCCCCAGCCCTATTTTTTATTCTTTATTTTGAAACAGGGTCTCACTAAGTTGCAGAGGGCCTCACTAAGTAGCTGAGGCTGGCTTCGAATCTGGATCCTCCGGTCTCAGCCTCCCAAATGCTGGAATTACAAGCATGCGCCACCACGCCCGGCTAGCCAGGAACCTTTTAAAAAAGCAATGTCAGGATGGGGCATGGTGGCACAGTTTGTAATCCCAGTGCTTGGGAGGCTGAGACAGGAGGATCGCAGGTTCCTGGTCAGCCTTAGCAAGTAGTGAGACTCTCAGCAATCTAGCAAGACCCTGTTTCAAAATAAAAATAAAATAGGGCTATAGGGGTGTAGCTCAGAGGTAGAAAGCCCCTGGACTCAATTCCTAGTACCACCAAAAGAAAAAATTTTTTTTAAGGAACACATCATCATTAAACTTAAGCGTGTTCACCTTGAATCTGGCACACAGCACACTTGGGGAGCATGACAAGTACTGGGATTACAGGACTGCGCCACGACGCTCGGCTCAGGTGCTTATATTCTGGGGAGTAAGTAGCTCAGGGAGCCAATTAAGTTTGAGAAATTAGGGGTTCCACAAGGGTACACAAGTTTCTTTCCTGCAGGCCTCGTCCAAGCCTTGACTATGCTTAAGTGCACTGACTCTCTACAGATGAGAGTTGACCCTCTCTCCTCAGTTCTGTTGATAACAGGGGCCAACAAACTTTTAAGGCAGAGAGAGCCGGGCATGGTCGTGCACACTTGAGACAGGAGGATCCCAGGTCGGAGGCCAGCCTCAGCTTCTCAGTGAGGTCCTCTGCAATTTAGTGAGACCCTGTTTCACAATAAAGAATAAACAATAGGACTGGAGGTGTAGCTTGAAGGTAGAATGTCCCTGGGCTCAATCGCCAGTACCACAAAGATAAATAAACCAGGCGTGGTGGCACACGTTTGTAATCCCAGTACTTGGGAGGCTGAGACAGGAGGATCACAGGTTTGTGGTCAGCCTCAGCTACTTAGTGAGACCCTGTTTCAAAATAAAGAATAAAAAATAGGGCTTGGGCCCGGCGTGGTGGCGCATGCTTGTAATCCCAGCTTTTGGGAGGCTGAGACTGGAGGATCCGGGTTCGCAGCCAGCCTCAGCTACCTAGTGAGGCACTCCACAACTTAGTGAGACCCTGTTTCAAAATAAAGAATAAAAAATAGGGCTGGGGATATAGTTTGGAGGTAGAATGCCCCTGGGTTCAATCTATAGTACCATAAAAAATTAAAAAAAGAAAAAATAGGGCTGGGGTGTAGCTTGGAGGTAGAATCCCCCTGGGTTCAACCCCCAGTATCGCAAAAAAAGTAAAATAAAATACATCTTGGGGAGACACCGGGGCATGGAGCGGCTCTGGCTAAGCTGCGTCAGCCCTGGGGTCCCTTCTTCTGCGGCGCACGGTGTGGGGCGTCCCGGGCGCCTGCGCTGGGCAAGGCTGCGTGGGAGAGAGGGGTCCCAGGCCCGGGAGACAGCGCTGCACCCACCTGGATCCGCTGGGTCTTCTTGTGCATCATCTCCATGTCGTTGTTGAGCTCTGTGACGTACGTGAACCGGGCAAAGTTCTTCTCCTCCTTGGCCAGGAAATCGTCGATGAGCTGGTTCAGCTTGCCGTTCTCCGCCAGCTTCAGCAGCCGCAGGTGCGCCACCTCGTAGCTCTCAAAACTCTCTCCCTTGTTCTTCTTCCCATGCTTCTTGGCCTTGAGAGCTGGGAAGGAAAGAAAACCAGTGTGGGCGCGTCCCAGCTGAGCCAACCGCGTGCACTGGGCATGGTGATGTCTTAGGGTGCTGGATTTTTCTAGAAAATGGGGCAGAAACTTCACTGTTCTCCACTTCCCAAGTGTCTAATTAAGCATTTACTATGTGCCCGACACTGGGCTAGGCTCTTCTGATACAAAAATCCCTGCCCCCTGGAGCTTCTAGTGGAGGGAGTGGAGAAAAGAAGATATCCAAGTAAACAGAAAAGGAAATCCGCGGGTTACGGTTGCGGATGGAAGGAGACACGTCGGGGGCTGAGATGGGGGTTCAGCTTTAGCTGTGTGGCCAGGGAAGTTCTCTCTGGAGAGGGGATGTTTGAGCAGCACGGAGGTTAAGACAGTGGCCAAAGCAGGCCAGGAGCGCAAGGTTCTTAGGAGGGCCAGAGCTGGCGCGTCCCAGGAATGAGCACCAAGAAAGTTCTCTGAGCCTTTCCCTCCCGGCCTGGAAACCAGCAACAGCCCTGACTGTCCTTAACCCGGCCTTATCTCTCTGACTGGGCTTCCAGATGACAACCAGAAGGAACTTTCTAGGTAAATGTGGCCACCTGACTCCATCAGGCGGCTGCTCAATGTCCTTGGGGAAAAAAAAAAAAAAAAAAAAGCTTCTCAGCATCATTTAGGATCTCATTCCCAGACAGGCACGGTGGCACCCGCCTGTAATCCCAGTACTTGGGAGGCTGAGACAGGAGGATCGCAGGTTCGAGGCCAGCCTCGGCAACTTAGGGAGGCCCCCTGCAACTTAGTGAGGCCCTGTTTCAAAATAAAAATAGGGCTGGGAGTGTAGCTCAGAGGTAGAATGCCCCTGGATTCAATCCCCAATACCACAAAAAAAAAAAAAAAAATTTAAATTTCCTCTCCCCCTCACTCGGTACCTCATCACCCTAGTCTGTTCCCGCTCTGACCTTCCATGCTGCTGCCAAAATCCCTCTGCCACCCGTGGACTCCGCGAGGCCTGGCCTCTCTGTCTCACGTCCTGTCACTCACTCTAGAGACAGCAATGGCTCGCTCCAGGCTCAGTTCCATCCCTAGGACCACACACACTAAAAAAAGGTATATTTGCATGGAACCTACAGAATCCTCCAGTATACTTTATTGTGTGTGTGTGTGTGTGTGTGTGTGTGTGTAGTACTAGGGATGGAACTCAGAGGCATTCTAAGCTATATGTATTCATTGTTTATCTAAAATAGATTTATTTATTTATTTATTTATTTATTTATTTATTTATTTATTTATTTATTTATTTATTTATTTATTTTGTGGTACTGAGGATTGAACCCAGGGGCATTCTACCTCTGAACTACACCCCCAGCCCTATGCTTTTATTCTTTATTTTGAAACAGGGTCTCACTAAGTTGCAGAGTGCCTCACTAGGTAGCTGAGGCTGGCTGTCAACCTGGGATCCTCCTGTCTCAGCCTCCCAAGTACTGGAATTACAAGCATGCACCACCACGCCTGGCTTTGTTTATCTTAAATTTAAAAGCCAGATGTGGTGGTGTGCACTTGTATTCTCACTACTTGGGAGGCTGAGACAGGAGGATTACAACTTCAAGGCCAGCCTCGGCAACTTAGGTCCTTCACAACTTAGTGACACCCAGTTTCCAAATTTTAAAAATAGGGCTAGGGGTACAGTTTGGAAGTAGAAGGCCCCTGGGTTCTACCCCCAGTACCACAAAAATAAAGCAATAAATAAAATTTAAATTTAACTAGGCATTTGGGGGTTTTATTTGCTAAACTGGGCGATCCCACTGCAAGGAGACTTGGGCACCCGGGATCCTGAGAGGGAGACATGCACAGAGGGGGCCGGGGACCGTACCTTCTTCCTTCTTGGCCTGCTCCTCGAATTCCGTGCGGTCGTTGAGCTTGATGAGCAGGAAGGACTTAAGCTTGGTCTCGTGGGCGTAGACCCGTTCCAGCTCGCGGATCTCCAGGTTGTACTGAGAGATGTCCTTCTGCTGCCGGTCCTTCATGGCGGCCATCCGAGCCATGGCTTCCAGCCTGGACAGACGTACTCGGATTACAAGCGTGTGCCACCACGCCTGGCTACCACCACCACCACCACCACCATCAGCAACAGCATCACCATCACCACCACCTCCGTCACCATCACCACCCATGGCAGTCACTGCGTCCCGGCACTCCCTTATGTGCATATATTATTGTAGCAAACAAATCCTACAATAGTAATAATGGAGCCAGCATTCCAGCCCAATACGTAGAACTCTAAAACCTGTTGTCTTTGCAGCCAAACGATATGCCGAGAGGCCTAGAGGAGAAAGATCCTAGGAGTAGGTGTGGTGGTGCACGCCTGTAACCCCAGTACTTGGGAGGCTGAGACTGGAGGATCACAGTTTGAGGTCAGCCTCAGCAAGTAGTGAGATTCTCATCAACCTAGCGAGACCCTGTATCAAAATAAAAATAAAATAGGGCTGGGGGGTGTAGCTCGGAGGTAGAATAACCTCAATTCAATCCCCAGCACCAAAAAAAGGCCAACCGCTAGGGCCAGAGGCAGGGCCCCTGGGGGCGGGGTGGGGGGGACACTACAGAAGAGAGATTTGGGTCTCAGCCGCCTACCTGGATTTCAGATAAACATTTTAGCATCTCTAAGCCTGTGTGGCCTTTTCCAGAAAATGGGTATAACACCTTCTAGAGCAGTTGTGAGGGTTCAAATAATCCCCAGCGACCCGGCATCGTGCGGCACACCCAGCCGTGCCCAGAGTCCTTCCTGTTATGACATAAGTCCCCAACACGGCACGCAGGAGCAGCCGGCCGCGTCCCCGCCCACCTCTGCTCGTAGGCCTGGGAGGACTGCTCGATGGCCAGGTTCATGGTCTTCTTCTGCATGGACAGGCGCCGGCGCAGCTGCTGGTACACGTGGTCGTAGGCGGCCTTCTCGAAGCGCAGGTCCTCGATCTCCTTCCGGAGCTTGGCGTTGTTGGTCAGCATCTTGTCAAAGTGCACGGTGACCTGCGGGGTGGGGCGTGCCAAATGGGGCTCACCCCTGGGGCGTACGCCCCGCTTCCCAGAGGCAGCTGGGAGGCCCCCACCTCCTACCCCAAGGCCGGGGAACAACGGTTGCAGCCCTGAGCCAGGGACTTGATTGAGCATGGCTAAGCGGCAGGTTCGAGATCACCCTCAAACACCTTTCGGTCTTCAGCAATTGCAGGGGAGACAGGAACAAGCTAAGTGACACCACGGGAAATGGACTAGCCAAGCCGGGCGTGGTGGTGCGCGCCTGTGACCCCAGTATGTGGGAGGCTGAGACAGGAGGATTGCAGATTCAAGGCCAGTCTCAGCAACTTAGTGAGACCCTATTTCACGATAAAAAATAAAATAGGACTAGGGGTGTAACTCAAGAGGGAGAACCCCCCCTGGGTTTAATCCTTAGTAACACACACACACACACACACACACAAAGAGCTGCTATCCTAGATTGAAGAAAGAAATTTAAGAGACCCAATAATTACATAAACCTTAATTGAATTGATTTTTTTTGCAGTGCTAAGGCCTTGTACATGCTAGTCAAGCACTTTACCACTGAGTCAGAATCCCAGCCCATGCTGGGCGTGGTGGCGCATGCTTGTAATCCCAGCATTTGGGAGGCTGAGACCGGAGGATCCAGGTTCTCGGCCAGCCTCAGCTACCTAGTGAGGCCCTCCACAACTTAGTGAGACCCCGTTTCAAAATAAAGAATAAAAAATAGGGCTGGGGGTGTAGCTTGGAAGTAGAACGCCCCTGAGTTCAATCCCTAGTACCGAAAAAAAAAGAATCCCAGCCCATGAATTGATTTGTGTGTGTGTGTGTGTGTGTGTGTGTGTGTGTGTGTGTGTGTGGTACTGGAGATGGAATCCAGGGGCATTTTACCTCTGGGCTATACCTCCAGACATATTTTATATTTTATTTGGAAACAGGGTCTCACTAAGTTTCTGAGAGCCTCACTAAGTAGTTGAGGCTAGCCACAAACCTGTGATCCTCCCACTTCAGCCTCCCAAGTACAGGGATTACAAGCATGTACCACCACGCCCAGCTTCCATGAGTTGATTTTTTTTTTTTTTTTGAGATACTAAGGATTGAACCCAGGGGCACTCTACCTCTAAGCTACACCCCCAGTCCTATTTTTATCCTTTTATTTTGAAACAGGGTCTCACTAAGTTACAGAGAGCCTCACTAAGTAGTTGAGGCTGGCCGCAAACCTGGATCCTCCTGTCTAGGCCTCCCAAGTACTGGGATTACAAGTGTGCACCACCATGCCCAGCTTCCATGAATTGATTTTTAAAAGACATTTTTGAGCCAAGTGTGGTGGTCCACACCAATAATCTCAGTACTTAGGAGGCTGAGACAGGAGGATGACATGTTCAAAATCAGCCTCAGCAACTTATTGAGACTCTCAGCAACTTAATGAGACTCTGTTTTAAAATAAAAAATAAAATAGGGCTGGAGGTGTAGCTCAGAGGTAGAATGCATCTGGGTTCAATCCCCAGGACCACACAAAAAAAGGCATTTTTGATTCAACTAGAGAAATTTTAATACGGACTGGGTGTTGGGTAATATTAAAGAAATATTCATTTTGTAAGATATGATACTAGTATTGTGATAATGAAAGAAAATGTTT
Source organism: Graphiurus murinus (assembly GCA_004027655.1). Classification (NCBI taxonomy): domain Eukaryota; kingdom Metazoa; phylum Chordata; class Mammalia; order Rodentia; family Gliridae; genus Graphiurus; species Graphiurus murinus. The sequence goes on from PVLC010005714.1 coordinate 62,034, forward strand.
CATTTTAAGAGATGGACCTAAAGAATTTAAGGGTAAAATGGCATAATGCCTGTAATTTACCTTAAAATACTTCAGGGTAAAAAACAGTGAAGCAATTAAAGCAGAATGTGAACAATTATCAAATCAAAGCGATAGGCATGTGGGTGTTCACTATTTTATTCCATTTTTCTGTATGTCTTAATAAATTTGTCTTCGTTCTTTTTTTGTTATGTTTTCTGGTGCTGGGGATTTAACTCAGGAACATTCTACCTCTGAGCTCCACCCCCAGACCTATTTTATTTTGAAACAGGGTCTGGCTAAGTTGCTGAGGGTTTCACTAATTTGTTGAAGCTGACCTCAAACCTGCAATCCTACTGTCTCGGCCTCCCACACTGGGATTAAAAGCATGCACCACCACGCCTGGCTTATTTTAGCTTTTAAAAAAGTTTTTTAAGGTGCCGGGCATGGTGGTGCACGCTTGTAATCCCAGCATTCAGGAGGCTGAGACCGGAGGATCCGGGTTCTCGGCCAGTCTCAGCTACCTAGTGAGGCATTCTGCAACTTAGTGAGACTCAGTTTCAAAATAAAGAATACAAAATAGGGCTGGGGGTGTAGCTCGGAGGTAGAATGCCCCTGAGTTCAATCCCCAGCACCGCAAAAAAAAAAAAAAAAAAAAGTTTTTTAAGTAAATGATGTTGGTTACACTGCAGATGGGAGTGTAGATTGGTGAAGTCACTGCGGAAAACAGTATGGAGGCTTCTAAAGAAATTAGACATAGAACCGAGTATGACTGTCTTCTGGGAAGATCCCCAAGGACGTGAAACCATCCAGGTGTGGGTATGCACTCTATGGCCTTCCCAGCACTGTCCACAAAGGGCGAGATAGGGAACAACCTAGGTATCCAGTGAGGGCCTCACTGAGTTGCTGAGGCTGGCCTCGAACCTGCCATCCTCCTGTCTCAGCCTCCCGAGGACTGGGATTCCAGGCGTGCGCTACCACGCCTGGCTCATCATTCTTGACTCCGAGTGGAGGGGCGGGGACAGCGCTACTCAGAAGTCACAGGGGACACGGGACATACGAGATTCAAGCGGCTTTCCAAAATGTGGATCTGTCTTTGCAGTTTCCGAGGGTTGTTGGCCTCTTGCATTTTGACAAAGATCTGTTTTTGGCTTGTGATTTTTTTTTCCATCTGAACAATCTGAAGAAGTGAAAGAGAGAGAAAGTCCAGCTGTGTTAACATCTGTAATGGGTACAAATTCTTGTTGTCTTGTTGTTGGGATGGAACCCAGGGGCATTCTACCTCCAAGCTATGCCTCCAGCCCTATTTTATTTTTATTTTTGAAACAGGGTCTTGTTGAGTTGCTGAGGGCCTCACTAAGTTGCTGAGGCTGTCCTCGAACCTGCG
>PVLC010005714.1:63517-74663 GCA_004027655.1 Graphiurus murinus
CCCCCAGCCCTATTTTTTATTCTTTATTTTGAAACAGGGTCTCACTAAGTTGCAGAGTGCCTCACTAGGTAGCTGAGACTGGCCTCGAACCCAGATCCTCTGGTCTCAGCCTCCCAAATGCTGGGATTACAAGCGTGCGCCACCACGCCCGGCTTAGTCTTTATTTTTGAAACAGGGTCTCACTAAATTGCGGAGGGCCTCCCTAAGTAGCTGAGGCTGGTTGCAAACCTGCAATCCTCCTGTCTCAGCCTCCCAAGTATGGGGATTACAAGTGCGCGCCACCATGCCCAGCCAACCCTTATTGCTTTAAGCCTGGGAGACTGGGGAAGGGCTACATTGCTCCAGTGTGACCTCCCTGGCTGGTGCTCCAAGGACACACATTGGTCCTAAGCACAGGGGAACCCTGGGGAGCACAGAGACTCAGGGAGCTGGGCCAGATGCTGGGGGCCGAGGGGGGCAGGGAGGTAGTGGAGGAGGACCTTGGGCCTCCTGGGAACCCTCCCTCCCCACCTCACCCCACCCCTGCGCCCGGCTCGGGTTAACCCTTTGCAGGACCACACCTTCTCGTCCAGCTCCGCCAGCAGTGCCTTCATGGATTTGATCAGAGCCTCGTAGTCCTCCTTGGCCTGTATCAGAAAGCGCAACTCCAGGTAGTTTTTCTGGTTGAGATCCAAGTTCCTGGAGGACTTGAGGAGGCTCAGAAGCAGGGAGATCTCGTCCTGCTCTGCCTGCAGGGTCTGGATTTCCTTGCTGGGGGGAAAGAGGGCCACAGTTAACCCTGGACCCCAGAAATAACCTTCATGGGTCACTCGGGCACCTTAGCCCAGAGAGCAGCCTGGGAGGCGTATTTTTTTCCCGCCTGGTGAGTGCAGGGAGCTCGCCGGGGTCTTGGATTCAAGTCTAGAACCCTGATCATGAGCCGGGCACGGTGGGAGGGGGGGGGCACAAAGCTGTCATCCCAGGACTTGGGAGGCTGAGACAGGAGGATTGAAGGTTGGAGGAACAGCCTCAGCAAGTGAGACTCTCATCAACCTAGTGAGACCCTGTTTCTGGAGTAGAAGAGAAGAGATAAACATTTAGGTAGAAAGCAGACAGATTGGGAAGGAAAGGAAAATATGGTTTTAAAATCTGAAAAACAAGCCGGGCGTGGTGGCGCACACTTGTAATCCCAGCATTTGGGAGGCTGAGACCAGAGGATCTGGGTTTTTGGCCAGCCTCAGCTACCTAGTGAGGTATTCCGCAACTTAGTGAGAACCTGTTTCAAGAATAAAAAATAGGACTGGGGATGTAGCTCAGAGGTAGAATGCCCCTGAGTTCAATCCCCAGTACTGAAAAAAAAAAAATCTTGAAAAACATCATAATCTAGCCGGGCGTGGTGGCGCACGCTTGTAATCCCAGCATTCGGGAGGCTGAGACCGGAGGATCCGGGTTCACGGCCAGCCTCAGCTACCTAGTGAGGCGCTCCGCAACTTAGTGAGACCCGGTTTCAAAATAAAGAATAAAAAATAGGGCTGAGGGTGTAGCTCCGAGGTAGAATGCCCCTGAGTTCAATCCCCAATACTGCAAAAAAAAAAAAAAAATCATAATCTTTAGTTTCTTTTTTTGTTTCTTTGTTTTTGTTTTGTGGTACTGGGGGTGGAACCCAGGGGCATTCTACCTCTGAGCTACACACCTAGCACTATTTTTTTATTTGTTGTTCATATTGAAATAGGGTCTCACTAAGTCGAGGAGGGCCTCACTAAGTAGCTGAAGCTAGCTGCAAACCTGTGATCCTCCTGTCTCAGCCTCCCAAGTACCAGGATTACAGGCATGCACCACCACACCCAGCTCTTTAGTTCCATTTTAACAGAGCTTGTTTATTCTTTAAAAAGCCATGCCCACGCTTTTAAATCATAATGGGCTGGCTCCGTATTGAAAATTCCTGAGGCAATTAAATTCTGAGAGCATCACCTGTTGTCAGAAGTCACACCTTTTATTCGAGAGCCCTGCACCCCACTGCCCGACTGGAAATCTCCGCTGCTGGGGAATCCTATCTCAAGGGAATCTCTACGGTAAAGCTTCAAAGAGAAGAGGCCGCCACGTACCCCCGAGCCACCCCCTCTCTGGATGCCCTATAAAAAAGGATTTTAGAAGGCTCCGGGGCCGTTCTCACACTCTTGAGGTGGCCCACATTTCTCCTGAACATGTATCTTTGCTTTTCTTGAATTAAACCACTGCCTTTGTCTCTGACTTGCTGGTGTTAAAATTCTTTTCACCATAGAAGTCAAGAACCCACAGAAATTATCATGCTGACCCCTGACATTTCCACATAAAAATAAAAATAGGGAGTATAGCTCAGGGGTAGAATGTCCCTGAATTCAATCCCTAGTACCAAAAAAAAAAAAAAAAAAAAAAATAGAACCCTGATCACCCCAGAGACCAAATGGGAATGACTGCCTGTGTTTGTTAATAAAGTTTTATTGACATGCAGCCACGCCCACTCACTTATGCACGAACGGTGGCAACTCATAAGTTACTGCAATTTCCACTGCTCATCCTTCTGGGGAGGGGTGCTCATCCTAGGAAACAATTTGTAGCTGTACACGTCAAACCTGTCACCTAGACGAGACAGGGACAAATGGCCTCTCTCCCACGCAGCTCCCTGACATCTATCCAACTTTGTAGACCATCTTTTCTTTCTTCTTTTTTTTGGTACTGGGGATTGACCCCGGGGACATTCTACCTCCAAGCTACACCTCCAGCCGTTTTGGTTTTTGTTTTGAAATAAGGTCTCCCTAGATTGCTGACAGTCTTATTACATTACTGAGGCTGGCCTCGAACCTGTAATCCTCCTGTCTCAGCCTCCCAAGTACTGGGATTACATGCACCACCAGGCCTGGCTATAATTTTTCATTTTATTTAATCAATTTCAATTTCAGTAGCTGTGTGTGGCTTGTGACCAGAGCAACTTAGTAAGACTGTGTTTCGAAATAAAGAATAAGAAATAGGGCTAGGGGTGTAGTTCGGAGGTAGATGCCCCTGGGTTCAACCCTAGTACCACAAAAATAAATAAATAAAATAATAATAATAATAATAATAATAATAATAAATAAATAAATAAATAACATAGGGTTGGGAGTCTATCTCAGAGGTAGAATGCTCCTGGGTTCAATCTCTAGCACCACAAACAATAGAAAGGAGGAAGGAAAGAGCTTGAAGGAAGGTAGGTTTGTCTGTATTTTAGGCAGAGCTGGAACTAGGGAAGGAGAGTGAGGAGCCCTCAGATTTAAGGGGTTCTCACTTTCAGGGTGGTTTCAATGCAAGTCAGCGCTGGGTAAAAGCACCCTAGGTATGTCACCGCAGGTCTAACCTTATTTATAGGTGTTTCACTCTAAAGAACCTGAATTCTCCACCCGTCCGCACTTTCACGATGCCCACCAGGTGCAGGCTGAGAATTGTGGCAGCCAGGCACAGACGTGCAGGTTGTGGGCTGCACTGCCCTAGGAAGCACCAGCAAAATATCACGGATTTGTTGATTTATTACACTTTTCTGGGAGACACTTTTTCTGGTTCTAATAAAAACCCTACAGAAAGACCATTTCGCCAACAGATGGCAGTAGAGTGTCTTGGAAAAGAGGATGCCTTTTTATTTTATTTATTTATTTATTTTTATTTTCGTGGAACTGGGGACTGAACCCAGGGGCATTCTACCTCCAAGCCCAACCCCCAGCCCTATTTTTTATTCTTTTTTTTAAACAGAGTCTCACTAAGTTGCTGAGGGCCTCACTAAGTAGCTGAGGCTGGCCACGAACCCACAATCCTCCTGTCTCAGCCTCCCAAGTGCTGGGCTTACAAGCGGGCACCACCATGCCCAGCCTGAAGATGCCTTTTAAAAATTCACAAGGAAGCCGGGCGTGGTGGCGCACGCTTGTAATCCCAGCATTTGGGAGGCTGAGACCGGAGGATCCGGGTTTGCGGCCAGCCTCAGTTACTCAGTGAGGCCCTCTGCAATTTAGTGAGACCCTGCTTCAAACTAAAGAATAAAAAAATAGGGCTGGGGGTGTAGCTCGGAGGCAGAATGCCCCTGAGTTTAGTCCCCAGTACCAAAAAAAAAAATTCGCAGGGATGTCCCAAATGGACTAGCCCAGGCCATGACTAAGTGGATCCGGGGAAAACCTACCCTTTTTCTCCATCCTCTGAACCTCACGCGCCATCTAACACTACGATTTTCCTGCTAATAATGGGCAGCTTCTGCTTTTGCAAGCGTTATGGATGTAGCTAAGGAATTCAATTCCCTTGGAGAGAATCTAAGCAAGCCTGTTTGATGTTTATTTATTCAACTCCAAGGAACATCTTTCTATTGCCCAAAGAAATATACACACCACCCAATTTTTATTTTATTTTAATTTTTTTTTTTTGAGGTACTGGGGATTGAACTCAGGGGCATTCTACCTCCGAGCTACACCCCCAGCCCTATTTTTTATTCTTTATTTTGAAACCGAGTCTCACTAAGTTGCAGAGGGCCTTACTAGGTAGCTGAGGCTGGCCGAGAACCCGGATCCTCCGGTCTCAGCCTCCCGAATGCTGGGATTACAAACGTGCGCCACCACGCCCGGCTCAGGCAACCCAACTTTAAATACTCAACCTTGCAGGTCCCAGAAGTACACACTTATGGGAAACAGAGGTATCCACATCCCCGGAAACCCCCAGCTCCTGGGGTCTAGACCGTGCAGGGACGGCCACGCCCACTCCGCGTCCCCAGCCACCCCTGCCCTCCACAGCTGATTGGACCAGGCATTTAGACAGCTGACCGAAGCTGAGCCAATCAGATTCTGTCTCTCCTGGGAATTTGGAATTGGAATTGATTCCTGACAGACTGTGGCCTCCTGTCTCTGGCAAGTGCAAGCTAATTGGACCAGGCGTAGACATCTGCTGAAATTTAGAGGGAGATGAGCAGAGCTCTTAGGTAGAAAAACTGGAACCGGAAACCCTCACTTAGGCCTCCGCTGAGACACGGGTGCCCTGCTCCTTAGGGTTCCCAAGACACCCGGGGCCCTGATAACGAAGCCTCCTTCCCACAGGGTCTTGTGTGGGTTCTTAAGAGTCTCAAAAAAAAAAAAAAAATTGTGCTGGGGATTGAACCCCAGAGGCATTCTGCCTCCGGGCTACACGCCGAGACCTATTTTATTTTTTATTTGGAAACAGGGTCTCACTAAGTTGCTGAGGGCCTCACTAAGTTATTAAAGCTGACCTTAAACCTGAGATCCTCCTGTCTCAGCCTCCCAAGTACTGGAATTACAAATGTGCATCACCACTCCCGGCTTCCTATTATTTTTATTTATTTTTTATTGTTTGCAGTACTGGGGATTGAAGCCAACCTCCGAGCTATTTTTTATTCTTCCTTTTTTGAAACAGGGTCTCACTAAGTTGCAGAATTCCTCACTAAGTAGCTGAGGCTGGCTGTGAACCTGCGATCCTCCTGTCTCGGCCTCCCAAGTACTGGGATTACATGCCTGCGCCACCACACCCGGCTATTCCTATCATTTTAAAATAAAAGCCTGGGTTCTGGGAACTGGGCTCAGAAGCGCAGCTGCACCCACCCCAGAGGCTGCGTGTGAAGCCCAACCCCACTGTCCTTCAAGGTCCAGGTTCGAGATCCCTGCCTCCACTTACTGCTGGCTGCTGATCTTCTGCTGGTTGCGAAAATTTAAGGACTTGCGACTTGCCACCATCTTTCGGAATTGCTGGCGCAGCTGCCGAAGTTCAGCCTCTGCCTGCTGCTCCTTGATTTTCTCCGGAGCCTCTGGCATGGGATCGGAATCCTTTCTCCTGTTCCTCTTCAACTGGGCAAGACGGGCAGGGAGCAGGGGGTGAGGTGGCCAGAGAAGTCCCTGTGGCAAGGGCAGGGCTGGCGGGGATGGTTCTCTGCTACCAGGAGAGCCCGCCCTGGGTTGCCAGGGTGCAGAGGCGCCTTGCTGTGTGGGGAAGAGGGTGTTCTTTGGGGTCCTGGGTTCAAATCCTGCCTGAGTCATTTTGTGTAATCTCGAGGGAGTCACTGAAGGTCTCTGAGCCTCCAGCCTCTTATCTATGAAGTGGGTCATAGACACAGGACCACAGACAGGCCGTCAGGCGCAGGCGAGCTAATCAGTGGACGGAAAGCGGTCTGCAGAGTGCTGATCGTCCCCGGGAGCTATGGTTACCTACCACGGGCATCTTGAGGGAGGAGAGCTTTCCTTCTGCTCAGACACTGGACACAGGGGCTCAAAGCAGCACGTGTCTCTCTCTCTGTCTCTGCAACGTCCTGTCCACAGGGGCAGAAGGAAGAGAACTCCTAAGCCACCCTGCTGGCAGTGCAGGACCAAGCAGCGTCCCCCTCCCCCACCGCGCTCCACAGCTCCGCCCCTGCCCGCAGCTTGGCAGGGAGGAGGAAGCAGATGGCCACCCGGGTGTGAGAGGACCCTCCCTCCCCCCGCCCCCCAGCAATGTTTGTCTGGAACTTGTTCCTCTCCTGGCTTATTATTAGGAGCCCGGCAGATGGTTCCCGCGTGTCATTTACCCTCTGCTCTGTGTGTTCCCCAAGGAAACGGGACAAAACGGCATCAGGGTGGTGCATCCCCTGATGGGGACTAAAGTCAACCGTGCCCGACCTCAGCTGCAGCTGTGGGTGGGCCCCTGGCCCCTGAGCAGGAGCCAGTAGTAATGAGAGGTGGCTTGGTGCTGGGGATGGAGCCCCAGGGCAGTCTACTTGAAGCTACACCCCAGCCCTATTGCATTTATTTATTTATTTATTTATTTATTTATTTATTTATTTATTTATTTATTTATACTAGGGATTGAACTAAGGGGTATTTTACCTTTGAGCTTTACCACCCCCCTCCCCAGTCCTATTTTATTGTTTTGTGTTTGTTTGTTGCAGAACTGGAGATTGAACTCAGGGACATTGTACCTCTGAGCTACACCCCCAGCCCTATTTTTTTACTCTTTATTTTGAAACAAGGGTCTCACTAAGTTGCAGAGAACCTGAGGCTGGCCACAAACCTGCAATCTTCCTGTCTCAGCCTCCCAAGTACTGGGATTACAAGCAAGCACCATCTCGCCTGGCTTATTGTTTATTTTGAAACAGGATCTCACTAAATTGCAGAGGACATTGGCTAAATTGCTGAGGCTGACCTTGAATCTGAGATCCTCCTGTCTCAGCCTCCCAAGTACTGGGATTGCAGGCGTGCCTAGCTCTGAGTAGCATTTTTTTATTTTTTTATTTTTTCTCTGTGTGTGTGTGTGTGTGTGTGTGTGTGTGTGTGTGTGTGTGTGTTAGTTACTGGGAATTGAACCCAGGTGCATTCTACCTCCAAGCTACACCCCCAGCCCTATTTTACTTTTTATTTTGAAACAGGAGCTCATTAACTAAGTTGCAGAGGACTTTACTATATTGCTGAGGCTGTCCTCCAACCAGCGATCCTCCTGTCTCAGCCTCCCAAGTACTGGGATGCCAGGGGGAGCCCAGCTCTGAGTGGCATTTTAATCATGTCATAACTTGGACCTCACCTGGCCCATAGGTACTCAGAGGAGGGAACAATATTAACCCTACAAGCCCTAGGGGGCTGTGAGATCCACTGCAGCCCACTTCCAGGCTTCGGGGTTAAGTTCCCACGGCAGAAATCCCAGCTTTGCCACCCACCGGGGGGTCCTACGAGGTAGTGGTTTAAAGCATGGCTCATGTTGATCGTCAGATCTCAGCTCGAATTCCTCCACCACGACTTAATAACCTCAGGCAAGCCATGGAGGCTGTTTCATCATCTGGAAAACGTGGAAAGGTCTAGAAGCCACTTTGCAGGTCCCGTGCAAGGCATTGAGCCCAGCGCCTAGTGAGTGGTCAGTGCACTTTGGCTGTTAGGATACGGTTTGTTTCGTGTGGCGAAGGTCCAGTGTGGTGAATGTTTCCGAGGACGTGAGGGGTGACTCGGGTACCCTTCTCTCCCGGTTCACCACCCGCCAGTTTTGTTCCTCAGGGCTGGCCACACCCACCAATTCCAGGATTGGAGCATATGACTCCGGGTGGACCAATCAGAATGCCAGATCCCTGTCTAATCTGCATAATCCTAGACCACTGACCCAGAATGAATTCGCAAAGGGACGCCGGACCCTGATTAGTCTCAGCAGAGTGAATAGTGGAATATAAACTTGAACTCTTAGAAGAGATTTTGCTTTTTCCTGCACTTGAACCTAGCTGAATGAGGTGAGCAGTGGCCGATAGCCATCTTTCCTCTGCAAGTACCTGAGAATACAGCGAATATGGAGAGAGGCTGAATCTTGAAAGCACCGTCTAAGCCCATAGATTTCGCCAAGCTCAGAGACGGCTCTGACTTAAGATCGATTGCATGAATCAATATTTTCCATTAAAGCAATCTAAGCTGAGTTTTCTCCCACGAGCATCCAGATGAGTTCTTCTGCCTCAACTACTTAAATCCATTTAGCACCAAAATCGAGCCCCTAATCCTAATGTGGGCTCAGCTTTCTAGGGAATTCAGTGGTGACTGGACCATCAAGATGCTATAAATAGCCAGGCGTGGTGACACACGCCTGTCATCCCAGTACTTGGGAAGCTGCGACATGAGGATCGCAGGTTCTGGGGCAGCCTCAGCAATTTAGTGAGGCCCTCTGCAACTTAGTGAGACCTATTTTATTCTTTTATTTTGAAATTTTTATTTTACACCCCCAGCCTGTAAGGGAGATTGAAATAGGAGGACCGCAGATTGGAGGCCAGACTCAGCAACATAGCAAGCCCCTCAGCAACTTAGCGAAACCCTGTGTCCAAATAAAATTTTTTTTAAAGGCTGGGGGTGTAGCTTGGAGGCAGAATGCCCCTGGGTTCAAAACCCAGTACCCCCCCCCCAAAAAAAAAAGCGGGGAGGAGGGGTAGTGTAGCTCAAAGGTATCCCCAGTGCCAAAAATAAGAAATAAAAAGGCTGGAGGTATAGTTCAAAGGTGGAATGCCCCGGGGGTTCAATCTTCAGGACCAAGAAAAAAAATCAAGGATCATTACGGGAGGAAACTAGAAATGGGTTGGACGTCTGGGGGGTGGTATTTTACACCCCTAACTTACTTAGCTCTTTCTCCAGCTCAGGGCGCTCCGTCTGAACGGGTTGGGGCGGCACTCCCTTTGCTTCTGCCCAGCAGGGGGAGCTGCGGAGAGCCGCTGCGGGCAGGGACTCACCCACCAAGGCCACCGTGGCGGGTCCCACAGTGCAGACCCGACCTAGCACTGCGCGCCTCCTGCGCCAGCCCAGCCCGAGTGCGGCGGCCTCGGCCCTGAGCGCGCGGCCTTGTGACGCGCACAGGCGGCGTTCGGCCCTGGAAGGCGCTGCGGGAGCCGGCCAGGGCCGCGGGGGCCCGGGGAAGGGGCGACAGGCCTCTCGCCGACCCCCTGCCAGGCTAGCTCTGCCCGTTGGTGCTTCCTGACTCGGGGTAACCCGGCCTCCTCCTCCTCCTCTTTCTCTTCTTCCTCTTCTTTTGCTTCTTTCTTTCTTTTTGCTAGAAATTGAATCCAGGGGCATTCGACTTCTGAGCTGCACCCCCAGTCCTTTTTCATTTCATTTTGTGATGCTGGGGATTGAACCCAGGGGCATTCTACCCCCGAGCTACACCCCAGCCCTAGTTTTTATTCTTTATTTTGAAACAGGGTCTCGCTAATTGGTGGAGGACCTCACTAAGTAGTTGGGGCTGGCCGAGAACCCGGATCCTCCTGTCTTAGCCTCCTAGATAGTGGGATTACAAGCAAGCGCCACCTTGCCTGGCTTATTGTTCATTTTGAAACAGGGTCCCACTAAGTTGCAGAGGGCCTTGATAAATTGCTGAGGCTGTCCTCAAACCTGCAATCCTCCCAAGTACTGGGATTGCCCCACCACACCCTACCCAACCTTTATTTTTGTTTGGAAACCGGCTCTCACTACTTGCTGAGGCTGTCCTTGAACCTGCAATTCTCCTGTCTCAGCCTCCCAAGTACGGGGATTACAGATGTGCGCCACCACGCCAGGAATGTTTTGTTGTTGTTGTTTTTAAACAGGATCTCACTAGGTTGTTGAGGCTCCCTAAATTGCTGAGGCTGGCCTTGAACTTGTGACCCTCCTGTCTCAGCTGTCCCAGTACTTGAGATTACAAGGATGTGCCGCCACGCTCTCCTGTACCTGGGCCACACAGAGCGCCTTCCAGCCGGATCTCTGCATCTGTCCACTGGCCTCTGCATTCGCTGCTCCTCATTCGCGCATGCGCGCGCTCTCAGCAGGTGGACCAGATGTTGACTCCACAAGCGGCGAGCTCCGCCCCATTCCCCCCTCTCTGCAAAAAAAAAAAAAAAAAAAAAAATAGAAGTTGTCTATGAAAGAAGGAACTTCCGGCAGTGCTGGGGAGTCTGCCCCTCCTTTTCCTAGGGGACTATCTCTCCCCCACTTCTTGTGAACGTGACACACGGAACCGCTGTCTAGTCAAGGTGAAATGTGTCATATAAATGACCTTGAAACAGCCTGCCGACTTCCTCGGGGCCTAAATTCAAGAAATAACCACGGAACCAGGCGTAGAGGCCCACACATGTCCTCCAACTACTTGGGAGGCTGAGACAGGAGGATCACAGGTTCGAGACCCTCTTTAGCCCCTAAAGGGAGACTCTCAACAGCCTAGTGAGACCCTGTCTCAAAATAAGAATTAAAGGCTGAGACAGGAGGATCGCAAGTTCGAGAACAGCCACAAGAAGTAGTGAGACTTTCATCAACCTAGTGAGACTTTGTTTCCAAAGCCTGAGAGTGTAACTCGAAGGTAAAATGCCTCTGGGTTCAATCCACAGTACTGTAAAATAAGTATAAAATAAAATAGGGCCAAGAGTAGAGCTGGGAGGTAGAATGCCCCTGGGTTCAATCCCCAGTACCACAGAAAGAAGAAAGTAAGAAAAGAAGCCACCAAGCGGGGCGTGGTGGTGCACGCTTGTAATCCCAGCATTCGGGAGGCTGAGACCGGAGGATCCGGGTTCGCGGCCAGCCTCAGCTACCTAGTGAGGCACTCCGCAACTTAGTGAGACCCTGTTTCAAAATAAAGAATAAAAAATAGGGCTGGGGGTATAGCTCGGAGGTAGAATGCCTCTGAGTTCAATCCCCAGTACCGCAAAAAAAAAAAAAAA
>PVLC010005715.1:5248-21596 GCA_004027655.1 Graphiurus murinus
TTTTTTTTTTTTTTTTTTTTTTTTTTTTTTTTTTTTTTTTTTTTTTTTTTTTTTTTTTTTTTTTTTTTTTTTTTTTTTTTTTTTTTTTTTTTTTTTTTTTTTTTTTTTTTTTTTTTTTTTTTTTTTACCAAAATGACTTCTTTAACTGGGAAATCTTTAGTCATATATAAGCAAAGTTAATATCATGTTTCCTTAATGATGAATTTGTTACTCATTCATTTATGGATGCAATTTGGAAGTAAAATTTATTATCTGGTTCATGTATCCAAAATTATTTATCAAATGCCTATGGCATTGGGAAATAAGATGGTTAACAAAATAGGTAAAAGTATTCTCTTGTAAGTTTTCTGTATTCATTTATATTACATGTTTTGGGTGCTGTATTAGAAATGTGGTTAACCCTTTCCTCTCCTTGATGGTGCTAAGAGTATATAAGAGTTAGGGACTAGAATCCTGTGCTCATCTTTGTATCTCTAGTACCAAGCACAACACCTGTCAGGTTATAACTAATGAATATATTTTTAAAATGTTAAATGATTATTTAGCAGCTTTCCAATAATATAATCTCAAAAATAACGGAGTGAGAAACAAAAGATTGATTAAATTCTGTACTCTCCATTGTACTATGTAGACTCCAATAGGAATTCATTTAAAAAAGTCATTCCACTAATCTAAGCATGACACAATGATTTTTTTTAGTTCAATGGCTAAAATTTATCACTTACTTTCAAACATGTAATTTAATACCAAGTGTGAAGCATTAGGAGTAATAAGGAGTTGCCATTCCCTTTATGTCTTACATTACAACACTAATGAGCCTATAAATTGGGGACAAGGACCATGGGGAGAAGGTCAATTGGTTTAGTTTGTCTTGTGGTCCCAGGGAGAGGACAGACACTCCACTTTTGGCCTCTAGGGAGACTAGATCTAATAGTGTTTGTCAATAAGCAAAGAATATGAATCATTCCTAGGGAAAAAAATACCTCGCCTAAAATAATCTTCTGCAATTCTAAAAGAAATAACTACACACATCTTCACTTCTGAATATGTCATGTGATAAGGGCAAAGATAATAAAATTAATTTTAAAGATTTTTATATGAATTGAGAAGCACTAATTCTGCTGTTACAAGCCAGTGATTCCTGAACACCAAGGAAACTGAATATTTGAGCTGTGATATTAGCTCATGTTAATTTTTATTTTGCAAGCTAATATAAATTTCAAACATATTATGTAAGATGGCAGCAAATTTTTTTCCAATCATCAGATTAAGATAGAAAGCTATAAGGAAAATATTTCTACTAACCAAATATTAGTGATAGATAAAATTTGGGAGAAATTGAAGATATTCAATGTTAGTGCAAACAGTAAGTTTCCTGACAGTTGGGAGGTTTGGATAGGTAAAGTAGTTTATTTTTTAAAATTATACTCTTTCTACACTTCCAGTTGTAATTAACTGAAAGTGTTTAGTTTACATAAAAACCACAATTCATGGATCCTGCATGGATTTTTTTCTTTTCCAGAACAGAAGAACTTTTGCAGGTAGTATTCACAACTTCATTTCAGGTATCAGGTACTATGTGAGACTTGAGCAATATTCTCTCCTTCCAGAATAAAGTCCCAATACCCTAGTCACCTCACCACTTTTTTCGACATTAACTCTGTTACCCATTTTCTAGATATATTCTGATTTTGATGCATGATGTCAGGTTCCTATTAGAATAAATTCTCTCCATAATTATTGCATTAAGCTCTAGGTAACATTTTAGATAACTAAGTAGCACTTCAACACACTTACTTCCTAGCTTTCTTTTCCTAATAGGTTGTAGGGATTGCTCATGTTATGTGGCATTTGGCACTTACAGGCTCTGACCTTTCTTGGTGAAATCTGACCCCTCAGACCTAGGGAAGCTGGTGGGTGGGTCAAGGAAAGGCCTACCTCCCTTCCCCGCAGCTGTAGGTTATAAGATCTACTCCCATTGGCTCCCCCTCCCCAGCTTTACCTCCCTACCTGACCTGCCCATATATTCTATTGTGTGTTCCAATAAAGTTGACTTCCTGTGGCGCTGCCTGACCACTGACTGGACTCCCAGCTGGTGCTGGTTTTTTGGGGGGCTTCCCCGACTCCCCAGGGTGGTGGGCCCGGCCGGGACACTCTCCCTCTCGCTCGGCCCCCACGGGCGAAGCGGCTGGTCTGCTTTGCCCTACCCCGTGTGGCATGGGACGTGACATCGGTTGCCTGGAACACTATAAGAGGTGGCATTATAAGAATCTTTTTCAAGCTCCTTTCAGAACATGGATTATTTCTACTTACCTTTGAATTTAATAAAATCCATTTTTATTATTAGGAAAAAAGAAATATAGTACTAAACCATTCCCCACTATTGCATTAGGAACATGAAGGTGCTTATGAATATGGTAGAGGCAAAGGAGTATGTAGAGGGAATAAGTAAGTCAGTACAGGTAAACAGGATAGGAGAAAGAATGCACCATAAAATTGACTCATTCAGCACAGAGTTAGGTCTTTGACTTACACTAAATTTGTTTGGACTTTCCAGTAAAGCAGACTTGTAAACCAAATGATTTTTCTTTCTTCATACAGTGCCTTTCATATATTTTATTAAAGCAAAAAATAACATACTAAGACAATAGTATTAAGGATCTGATAAGGGAAAGAAACAAAATAAAAATAAAAGATTGGCATTAAGGCACAGTATGCTGAGTGTGATGGTGCCTGTAATCCAAGTACCTGGGAGGCTGAGATAGGAAGATTACAAGTTCAAGGCCAGCATCATCAATTTAGCAAGACCCTCAGCAACCTAGGGAGGCCCTGTTTCAACATAAAAATGTTAAAAGAGCTGAAGGTGTAGCATATGGAGGTAAAATGCCCCTGAGCTCAGTCCCCAGTACTACCAAAAAGAAATATTAAGACATAGTAAATTAAATTACTTTTGATATGAATTTGATTGGATATTACTTGTGGATGAATGTTTGAATTCAATTTAATTAACCATTTAGACACCCAGACATAGATTCCAAACTTAAGTTTATATTGACTAAATCTCTTTTGTTGGTTTTGCTTATCTAATCATTTTCAAAGAGCATAATAATAACTTTGGGATTGTTCATGAAATTAGATTGGATTCATTTCTATGTCCAGCTTCTGTAGGATTACTAACTGGTATATGATAAAATGATTAGCCAAATCAATATGCTTTTAAACTAAACAAACAAACAAACAAACAAACAAAAAACTCTAGTCCCTCTGATATCTTTGAACTAGTTCTTAAAATGTTTATAAAGCTACAATAAGCCGGGCGTGGTGGCGCACGCTTGTAATCCCAGCATTCGGGAGGCTGAGACCGGAGGATCCGGGTTCGCGGCCAGCCTCAGCTACCTAGTGAGGCACTCCGAAACTTAGTGAGACTCGGTTTCAAAATAAAGAATAAAAAAATAGGGCTGGGGGTGTAGCTCGGAGGTAGAATGCCCGTGAGTTCAATCCCCGGTACCGCAAAAAAAAAAAAAAAATAAAGCTACAATAATGTTACCTAAGACTTTACTTAATGATGAAAAAATAATTGTATTTACTCCTACTCTTTGACTAAATCATTTTGGCAGTATACATAGGGAGATAGACTTAAAAAAAAGAAAATTAAATTAGAAATGAAAGAACAAATGATTTTAATAATTAACTACGATTTTTTTCTCATCAAGAGTTCTTAATATTTAAGAAAGTAGAGAACAGTTATAAAACAGTTTTTGGATTTCTCAGATTTAATATTTTAATCTTTTTAATGTGCTTTAATTAGTTCACTATAGCCTCATATCATAATATAAATCATGTTGACAACGAAATACATGCACACAGCACTTGATGCCTCTCCCTTCCCCCTGCCTCCCAATTACCCCCTTTCCCAATGCAGAGTACTGAGATTGATGTTGATTAATTCACATATGTACACAAAGTCAGTGGTAGTATTTCCATTAATGAACCTCAGTCTTCCTTGCCCCTTCCCTTAGACCACTTCCCTGGCTCCACTGAGGTTCCTCCTCCATTATCTGAAGTCCCTCTTACATCCAGTTTACTCCCTAGCTTGCACATATTAGAGAAAACATATGACCCTTCACTTTCTGTGATTGGCTAATCTCACTTAACATAATATTCTCCAGGTCTTTTCATTTTCTTTCAAATGACATAATTTGTTCTTCTTTATTGCTGAGTAGAATTCCATTGTGTGTATTTCCCATAATTTTGTAATCCATTAATCTGTTGATGGATACCTAGATTGGTTCCATAATTTGGCTAATGTAAATTG
This sequence comes from Graphiurus murinus, assembly GCA_004027655.1. Taxonomy (NCBI): domain Eukaryota; kingdom Metazoa; phylum Chordata; class Mammalia; order Rodentia; family Gliridae; genus Graphiurus; species Graphiurus murinus. The sequence continues at coordinate 9,564 of PVLC010005715.1, forward strand.
TGCTGCTATAAACATGAGTATGCATTTATTACTGAAGTTTTCTGATTTCAGAACCTTTAGAAAGATACTCAGGAATGGTATAGCTGGATAATATGGTGGATCCATTCTCAGTTTTCTGAGAAATCTCCACACTGATCTCCATAGTGGCTGACCTAATGTAGAAGAGTGCCTGTTTCCCCACATCCTTGCCAACATTTATTAATTGACTTCTTAATGATTGCCATTCTGATTGGGGTTAGATAGAATCATAGTGTAGGTTTGATTTGCATCTCCTTCATTGCTAATGATGCTGATCATTTTTTCATATATCTATTGGTCATTTGTATCTCTTCTTTTGTGAAGTGTCAAGTCAATTCAGTTGCCCATTTCTTGATTGAGTTATTTGTTTTTTTAGTATTAAGTCTTTTAAGTTCTTTTTATATTCTAGATATTAGTCCTCTGTCAGAGGGATAGCTGGCACCGATATTCTCCCACTCTATGTGCTTTCTCTTCAGACTCTTGATGATTTCCTTCAATGTGCAGAACTTTTTAGTTTAATGCCATCCTACTTATTAATTCTTGTTTTTAATTTCCTGGGCTTTGAATGTCTTGTTGAGGAAGTTTCTACCTGTGCTTATATGTTGGAGTGTTAGACCTATGCCCTCTTATAGTAGCTTCACAATCTCTGGTCTAACTTCCAGGTCTTTTTGATCCATGTCTAGTTGACTCCTGTGCAAGGTGAGAGGTAATGATTTAGTTCCATTTTTTTTTTTTTTTTGCGGTACTGGGGATTGAACTCAGGGGCATTCTACCTCCGAGATATACCCTCAGCCCTATTTTTTATTGTTTATTTTGAAACCAAGTCTCACTAGGTAGCTGAGGCTGGGCGCGAACCCGGATCCTCCGGTCTTAGCCTCCTGAATGCTGGGATTACAAGCGTGCGCCACCACGCCTGGCTCCATTTTTCTACAAATGGATAACCAGTTTTCCCAACACCATTTGTTGAAAAGGTTGTCCTTTCTCCAGCATATGTTTGGCACCTTTATCAAAAACCAATTGTTGGAGACGGATGCAAGATGGCGACTGAGTGAAACAGCTTTCCCCAGACGCTGTGATTTCGAACAAAACTTACCATAAAAGGAGTTTCTCAACAGAAGAAAAATACAACAAAAAAAGTGAAATTTGAACTACACCTAAAGAAGATCCAAAAAGCAAGGGAATTCGCTACTGCCCCACGCCCGGCGCCGTGGCCCCGCACCCCATGCCGCGGCTCCACACCTGTGCAGCAGTGGATCGGCCCCGCGCAGAAGAATTAGGCTGTGGAAGGAACAGCTGGGAAGGGCCAGACGCTGTGAGCAGCAACTACACGGGGACACAGCTAACAGCCCAGGCATGGCATTGGCCCCGGGTCACCACGAACGATCCAGGTGGGGATCACCGCATCACTCACAGTGACCAGAACTCCTGGGAGAGTCGGAAGCGACCAGAACTCCTGGGACAGTTGGCGGAAGCTCCTGTGGGTCAGCCTCTACGCTCCACCCCAAAGATGGAACATTGAGCAACGGCACAAGAGAGTCTGAAACAGGACAGCTGCGAATCCAGCTTCTTGTCGGAAGGAAGAGAAGGAATACTGGAAACATGAACACGAACTTGGAGAGGGGAGCCAGAGTGCTCTGGGAAATGGCGGCTGCCATCGTTGCCGCCAGCCTCTCCCACCAACTTCCTGCCAGATATCCAGACCATCATTGTCCTATTGCACCCCCAGCTCACCAGAGGTGGAACAGGCCAAGCAGCAGGGAGCCGTAAGTTGGGCTAGGCACCCGGGGTGCCTGGGTTCACAAAACAAAGGATAGACTCAGTCATCTGCCCTGCTAGAGCCTAGACAGGGCCAGAAGGGGGGAGGAACCCAGTGCACACAGGGTATCTGGAAAGGCCTGGCATTTAGACTGCTAAAGCAAAAAGCAGAGACAGAGATACAGCCAGACCCAGTAGAGAGTCCAGAGACATAAGCTAGCAGTGGGAAATTCTCTGCCTGCACTGACAGAGCAAATAAAAAAAAATGCCAAAGACACACTTGAAAATTTAAGCTCGGTACTTACAAACTAGCAGAGCATGGGTTTTAGTGTCTGTTTGCTATTTGTAGATTTGGGGTTGTTTTTTTTTGTTTGTTTGGCTGGGTTTTTTTTTGTTGTTGGTTTTTGTTTTTTGTTTTTATCTTTTTTTCCCTCTTTTTTGTGTTAAGTTTTATCTGTCTATACTGTTATAGTTTGTATCTCCTTGTTTTATTTATGTTTGTTTGGATGAATACTTGCTTTGTTATCTCTTTCTTAGGTCATTGAACCCCCTCCTTACCCCTTTTACAAGCTCCCCCCCATATTCCACTCTGCTACACTTTACCTCCTCTCTTTTCTTTTCCTCTTTCTCCTGTCACATATCAATATCTACCATCTCTAATCTTTACAATATATCCCTCAACACACTCAACCTCTTATTCTGCTGGAATATACCCTCTTTTTTACCCATCCCTGCATTTATTACGGTGACCTCTCACCCAAAGTTTATCTCTGAACACACCCTGTCACCCCTAAACCCCAACTACAGAGATTGGACAAAAAAACTTGCAAGAACAGCAAAGATATAGGTTGAAGAACAGGGGAACCATGGGAAGGAAAAATAACAAAGAAACAATGAGCCATCACAGCCCCATAACAGATCTCAACAACCCAGAATGGCAGACACTACCAGAAGAACAATTCAGATGTTTAATACTAGAAACAATACAGGATTTTCAGAAAGAATGTAGGCACAGCTTTAAAGAAATAAAGGAAGAAATAAAGGAACAAATAAACAGAGAATTCGATGACCAAAAAAGAAACCAAAGAGAAGCACTGAAGGAAGTGAAAGATGAAATAATTGAAATAAAGGCATCAATACAAACTATGAACGGTAGATTACATCACATGGAAAATAGAATATCACTCTTAGAGGATGACCACACCAAAAATGAATCAATAGTACATAACCTAGAAAAAAAAATATGACAGTATGAATTGGACATGGAGGAGATCTGGGCCAATTTTAAAAGAGCTAACCTAAGAATAATAGGCATAGAAGAGGGATTAGAAGTTGAAACTTATGGAATAAACAATCTCTTCCAAAAAGTAATATCAGAGAATTTTCCAAACATAGAAAGAGAAGTCGACACACAGGTACAGGAAACATACAGAACTTCCTCAAGACAAGAACAAAGAAGAGGCTCACCATGCCACATAATAATCAAGTAGACCAATGTAGAGTCCAAGGAGAGAATGTTAAAGGCAGCAAAAGTAAAAGGCCAAGTGACATTTAGAGGCAAGCCAATTAGAATCGCTCCAGACCTCCTGAATCAAGTCATGAAAGCCAGGAGAGGATGGAGCAACATATTCCAAACTCTGAAAGAAAATAACTTGCAGCCAAGATTCTCATACCCAGCGAAACTCTCTCTTAAAATTGACGGGGATATAAAAACCTTCCATGACAAACAGAAACTCAAAGAATTTATGTCTTCCAAACCAGCACTAGAGAAACTACTGAAAGAGATTAACTACAAAGAAGAACTAACAAGTAAATGCCAGAACCAGAGAAACAATAATTTCCAGGAAGCAAATAACTAAGCAAAGAAGAACAAACACTACTGCAAACAGAAGTCAAAACCCAAAATGTTAGGAATTAAAAATCATCTCTCAATAGTCACACTGAATATAAATGATCTCAACTCCCCAATAAAAAGGCTCAAGGTGGCAAAATGGATCAAAACCCAGAATCCATCTATATGCTGCATACAAGAAACACACCTTACAAGCAAAGATTGTCACAAACTAAGGGTGAAGGGCTGGAGTAAAGTAATCCATGCCAATGGAACCTGAAGACAAGCAGGAGTAGCAACTATGATATCAGATAAACTAGACTTCAAGCCCAAGCTTATCAGAAGAGACAAAGCAGGTCATTTTTTACTAGTAAAAGGAACAATCCAGCAATAGGAAATAACACTTATCAACATCTATGCCCCAAATGTAGGTGCAGCCACTTTCATAAAACAAACTCTGTATGATATAAAGACACACATAGATCCCAATACACTAATACTAGGAGACTTCAACACTCCTCTTACATCTCTAGATCGTTCTTCTAAACAAAAGGTCAGTAGAGATACCTCAGACCTAAAGGATACCATAAACCAAATGCACCTATTAGACATGTATAGACTATTCCACCCAACTGCAGCTGAATTCACATTTTTCTCAGCTGAACATGGGACCTTCTCCAAAATAGACCACATTCTCGACCACAAAGTGAGCACTGGCAAATTCAAAAAATGTAACATAATTCCCTGCATCTTTTCAGACCACAATGGAGTGAAATTAGAAATAAACTCCAAGAAGACCCAAAGTAACTGAGTAAGCAAATGGAGACTGAACACCACACTGCTGAATGAAGAGTGGGTCATAGAAGAAGTAAGGGGAGAAATTAAAAAATTCCTAGAAACCAAGGAAAACAGAGACACAACATATCAAAACCTCTGGGACACCCTGAAGGCAGTACTAAGAGGGAAATTTATAGCACTAAGTGCCCACATAAGAAAAACAGAAAATCACCAAATAAATAACCTAATGACACAGCTCAAAGCCCTTGAAAAACAAGAACAATCTAGCCCAAAGCCAGTAGAAGACAGGAAATCATGAAAATCAAAGCAGAAATTAATGAAATAGAGAATAAAAAAACAATACAGAAGATCAACAAAACCAAAAGCTGGTTTCTTGAAAAAATAAACAAGATAGATAAACCATTGGCCAAACTAACCAAAAGAAAGAGAGAATCACCCCAAATTACCTAAATAAGAGATGAAAAGGTGATATTACCACCGACAGTATGGAAATACAGAAAATAGTCATAAACTATTTTGAAAAACTATACTCCAACAAAATGGAGGATCCAGAAGAAATTGACAAATTCCTAGACACATACAGCCTCCCTAAATTGAGTCAAGAAGATATCGAAAACTTAAACTGGCCAATAATAGTCAAAGAGATAGAAACAGCAATAAAGAGTTTACCATCAAACAAAAGCCCAGGGCCAGAGGGTTTCCCAAGTGAATTTTATAAAACATTTTTAGAAGACTTAATCCTAATACTCCTCAAGCTATTCCGTGAAATAGAAAAAAAGGGACCCTCCCAAACACATTCTGTGAAGCCAACATCACACTAATAACAAAACCAAAGACAGCTCAAGAAAAGAAAACTATAGGCCTATATCATTGATGAACTTAGATGCAAAACTGATAAACAAGATACGAGCAATGCGCTTCCAAAATCACATCGAGAAAATTATACAACATGATCAAGTCGGGTTCATCCCAGGGATGCAAGGCTGGTTCAACATACGAAAAACAAAATACATGTAATTCACCACATAAACAGAATCAAAGACAAACATCACATGATCATCTCAATTGATGCTGAAAAAGCATTTGACAAGATCCAACACCCATTCATGCTAAAAGCACTGCAGAGAATCGGAGTAGAAGGAATGTACCTCAACATCATAAAGGCAATATACAATAAGCCCACAGCCAATATCATATTAAATGGAGAGAAACTGCAAGAGTTTCCACTAAAAACAGGAACAAGTCAGGGATGTCCATTATCACCTCTTCTGTTTTATATAGTACTTGAGACTCTAGCCAGAGCTATAAGGCAAGAGAAGGAAATCAAAGGGGTAAAAATAGGGAAAAAAGAACTAAAACTATCCTTTTGCAGATGACATGATACTATACTTAGAAGACCCAACAAACTCAACCAAAAAAACTTATAGAGCTGATCAACAAATTCAGCAAAGTGTCTGGATACAAAATCAATCTTAAAAAGTCAGAAGCCTTTCTATATACCTACCAAAAATCAACTGAAAAAGAAATCCAGAAAGCAATTCCACTCACAATAGCACCCCGTAAAATAAAATACTTAGGGATAAACCTAACCAAAGAGGTTAAAGACTTCTATGAAGAAAACTATAAAAAGGTAAAGAAAGAAATCAATGAAGACCTTAGAAGATGGAAGGATCTATCATGCTCTCGGATAGGCAGAATAAACATCATCAAAATGGCCATACTCCCAAAACTGATCTATAAATTCAATGAAATTACCAAGGTTGCTCCTCACAGACATAGAAAAATCAGTCCTTAAATTCATCTGGAAAAACAAAAAGCCCAGGATAGCCAAAGTAGTTCTTAGAAACAAGAACCATGCAGGAGGTATCACAATTCCTGACTTCAAACTCTACTATAAAGCCACAGTAATAAAAACAGCATGTTATTGGCACAAAAACAGACACATAGATCAATGGAGCAGAATAGAAGACACAGAAAAGACCCACAGGCTAACAGCCAACTGATTTTTGACAAAGGAGCCAAAAACATACACTGGATAAAAGATAGCTTCTTTAACAAATGGTGTTGGCAAAACTGGTTAACCATATGCAGGAAACTGGAAATAAACCCCACTTTCTCACCCTGCACAAGAGTCAACTCAAGGTGGATCAAGGACCTGGAAGTTAGGCCAGAAACCTTGCAGATACTTGAAGAGGGCATAGGACCAACACCTGAACACATAGGCACAGGTAAAAACTTTCTCAATAAGACCCCCAAAGCACAAGCTCAAAGGAAGATCAATACATGGGATTGCATTAAACTGAAGAGCTTCTGCACAGCAAAGGAAACTGTCAAGAACCTCAACAGAGAGCCTACAGAGTGGGAGAAGATTTTTGTCAGTTACTCTTCAGATAGAGGTCTAATATCTAGGATATACAAAGAACTCAAGAAAATCGCAGCTAAGAAAGCAAATAACCCAATCAAAAATGGGCAAAAATAGACACTTCACAAAAGAAGAAATACAAATGGCTAATAAATGTATGAGGAAATGTTCCACATCATTGGCAATCAGGGAGATGCAAATCAAAACCACCCTGTGATTTCACCTAACTCTAATCAGAATGGGAATCATAAAAAACACGAACAACAACACCTGCTGGCGAGGGTGTGGGGAAGTGGGAACCCTAATACATTGTTGGTGGGATTGCAAACTTGTGCAAACTGTGCAAACTGGGGAAACAGTATGGAGGATCCTCAGACGAATGGGAGTGAACCTACCATATGACCCAGCAATACCACTACTGGGTATATACCCAAAAGAATGGAAACCAAATTATCAGACCAATGCATGTGTATCTATGTTTATAGCTGCACAATTCACAATAGCCAAACTATGGAAGCAGCCAAGATGTCCATCGACAGATGAATGGATTACAAAACTATGGGATATGTACACAATGGAATTCTACTCAGCCATAAAGAAGAACAAAATCATGTTATTTGCAGGGAAATGATTGCAATTGGAAAACATTATGTTGAGTGAGATTAGCCAGTCACAAAGAGCAAAAAAGCATATTTTCTCCCTAGTATGCGGATGCTAGGGAGAAGATGAGGCATAAGAGGGTCTCCAGGTGAAAAAGGAGACCCTCCATAAGCAAAGAAGTTGATTTAATCCAAGGGGAGGAACAGGGAGGGGGACATCCTAAGGCACATGATGTACTTTCACATCTCTATCAAGGTCACTCACTGAATTGAACCCGAGAGGGAGGGAGGGCGAGGGAGCGGGGTGGGAATTGGGGAAGGGGTCAAATGAGAAATGTGTGCAAATATGTCGTTAACAATTTGTACCTAACAAAGTTGTATGCTGACAATGCACGTATTTCTACAATAAATAAATAAATAAATAAATAAATAAATAAATAAATAAATAAAAGAAAACCAATTGTGTATAAGTGTGTGAATTTGTTTCTGCATCTTCTATTCTGTTTCATTGGTCTATATGTCTATTTTTGTACCAATATTATGCTGTTTTTATTACTATAGCTCTATAGTATAATTTGAAATCAGGAATTGTGATGCCTCCTGCATGGTTCTTATTGCTGAGAATTGTTTTGGCTATTCTGGGTCTTTTGTTTCTCCATTTGAAATTTATGACTGATTTTTTTAGGTCTATGAAGAATGACATTGGTATTTTTATAGGAATTGCACTGGCTCTGTAGGTCACTTTTGGTAGAATGGCCATTTTGATAATATTTATTCTGCCTATCCAAGAGCAGGGGAGATTTTTCTGTCTTACAAGATCTTCAATTTCTTTATTTATTGTTTTATAATTTCATTTTAAAGGTCTTGTTAGATTTATTCCTAGATACTTAACTGGTTTTGAGGTTATGATGAATGAAATTGTTTTCTGTATTTTTTTCTCAGTGGATTCACGGTTGGCATATAGAAAAGTTACTGACTTTTTTAGGTTAATTTTGTATCCTGCTACTTTATTAAATTTGTTAATTGGCTCTAGTAGTCTTTTGGTTGAGTTTCTTGGGTCTTCTAGATACAGGGCCATATCATCTGCAAATAAAGATAATTTTAATTCTTCCTTTCCTGTTTGAATTCCTTTGATATCCTTCTCTTGTCTATTCCTCTGGCAAGTCTTGAGGATTATAATGAAAAGGAGTTGTGACAGTAGGCATTCTGTCTTATTTGTTTTAATTTTAAAGGGATTTCCCATAATTCTTCCCCGTTCAATATGATATTGGCTTACAGTTTTTTGTATATTGCCTTAATGATGTTGAGATATGTTACTTCTATTGCAAATTTCTGCAGTGTTTTTAACATGAATGGGTGTTGGATTTTGTCAAATTCATTTTCAGTGTCTATGGAGATTATCATGTGTTTTTTTTTTCTTATTTCTATTTATTTGGTGAATAACATGTATTGATTTGAGTATGTTGAACCACCCTTGTTTTCCCTGGATGAAACCAAGTTTATCATGATATGTAATCTTCTTGATGTGGTTTTGAAAGCATATGGCTAGTATTTTATTTAGAATTTTTGCATCTATGTTCATCAGTGATATTGGTCTATAATTTTCTTTTCTTAAGGTATCTTTATTTGGCTTTGATATTAATGTGATACTGGCCTCATAGAAAGAGTTTGGAAGAATTCTATCTCTTTCAACTTCAAAGAATAACTTGTGAAGTATTGGGTTTAGTTCTTCTGTAAAGGTTTTGTAGAATCCAGATGGAAATCTATCTGGGCTTGGGTTTCTCTTAGATGGCAGACATTTTATGGGTGTTTCTATCTCTGCTTGCTATTGGTCAGTTTAGGCTTTTTATATTCTCTTGGTTCAATTTAGATAGGTTGTATGTGTCTAGAAATCTGTTAATTTCTTCCATATTTTCCAGTTTATTGTAATATAAATTTTTAAAATAGTTTCGGATGATTCTCTGAATTTCCCCACTATCTATGATGATGTCTCCTTTTTCATTTCTGATTTTAATAATTTGAGTTGATTCTGTCTTTCTTTTGGTTAGGTTGGCTAGAGATTGGTCTATCTTATTAATGTTTTTAAAGAACCATCTTTTTATTTTGTTGATTCTTTGTATTTTTTTTCTCTATTTTATTGATTTCTGCTCTGATCTTAATTATCTCTTGCATTCTGCTGGCTTTGGGGTTAGACTGTTCCTGATTTTCTAGGTCCTTGAGGTGTGTCATTAGGTTGTTTATTCCCACTTTTCCACACCCTCTCCAATATTTGTTGTTGTTGTTTGTGTTTTTAATGACTTCCATTCTAATTAGGGTTATGTGAAATCTCAGGATAGTTTTGATTTGCCTCTCTCTGATTGCTAATGATGTTGAACATTTTTTTCATACATTTATTGGCTATTTGTACTTCTTTTCTGAAGTGTCTATTTAGATCACTTGCCCATTTTTTTTAAATTGGGTTATTTGTTTTCCTAGTGGTGAGTTTCTTGAGTTCTCTGTATATTCTAGATATTAATCCTCTACCAGAAGAATAGTTGGCAAATTTTTTCTCCCATTCTGTTGACTCTCTGCTGAGGTATGTCCACAATAGAATTTTACTCAGCCACAAAGAAGAACAAAATCATGTCGCTTGAAGAGAAATGGATGAAACTGGAAAATATTATGTTAAGTGAGATTAGTCAGTCACAAAAAGTAAAAAAATTGGATGTTTTCCCTAATACGCAAAAACTAGGGAGAAAGTGGGTCTTAAGAGGAACTCTAGATGAAGAAAAAGAAACCTTTGATGAACAAAAAAGGTGACCTAACTGAGGATGATGAGAGGAAGGAAAGGGAAACACACTAATGTGCATGATTTACATTCATGGGCATATCAAAGTCAATCACTAAACAGAGCATGAGAGGGAGGGAGGGGGAAGGAGTGAGTTGAGAATTGGGGAAAGGTTAAAAGAGAGATGTGGGCGTGTATGACTCTACCAGCATGTACCTAACAAACATGCATGATTACAATACACCAATAAAAAATATTTTAAAAAAAGAAAAATGAAGTTTAATGAAAGTGAAAATTATGACTTAAAGCATCAATTATCATAGTATGCTTCTCAATTATATTTATATAATAAATTATTCACAATTCATTGGATAAAAATTAACCAACCAATAATTTAATACAATCTGATTAAAATAGAACCCATCAAGGAACCACTGAAGAAAAAGTCAGGACTGATTTATATGCTAAGGGCTTTGTTTGCACGGTTAGCCATTCTTTAACTTTGCCAAAATTTATTTTGGAAAAAAAATAGAAAACTCTCTTATAGGAGAGGCTTTCATTTCTTTTTCTAAGAAAATTTACAGTGAAGTTTCTGCTTCATCAAAGTTATCAGGGAAAATAAATAGAAGGCCGATGGGCTAACATTCTGAACTCATATTTCACTGCTACAGTGTGAAGGTATTTTAAAATGCATGCGTGGCTGGGCTGTAATCTACTTGGGAGACTGAGATAGGAGGATCACAGGTTCAAGACTGGCCTCAGCAACCTAACAAAACCCTTAGCAACATAGCAAGACTCTATTTCAAAATGGAAATAAATGAATAAATTAAAAGATCTGGGAGTGTAACTCAGATGTGGAATGCATTGGGTTTAATCCCCAAAGCCACAAAATAAAAGCAAAGAAAATGAATGTACTGGACATGCACTACTTTCTTTAAATAAATCTCTCCATTAGTAGTTATCTACATTTTATAGCTAAATGTTATAGGACTTACATACTTCAATATAGCTGTTTGTTTTAAAGGCCCTAGTATTTGAATAGCTAGAAGCCATAGCAGCTATTCTATTGAATAAAACATCTCAAGAAGTAGAAGCTACTTATATAGTTGTAGGGTTTTATTATATACATATATACCTTAATAGTAGTAGCTTCTGAAAATTGTACAATCTTGCAATATTTGATTGTAAAAAAATATAAATTGCTGAAAAATTTAGTGTTCTAATAACAATTAGCTCAACATCTTACTAGGGTAGTCTTATTTTAGGAATATGGATTATAGTAACACATGTACTTTATCCTCCATATACATTTATGGCATATCTTTTCCATACAGTAATTTGGTATTAGTGTTATTCAAGCTTTTTCAAATAGTATAACATATTTAGAATTCTATAACCATTTTAGACTTCCTGCATGGCCAACACTTTTTAAGGTTAATATAACTCTTATATCTCAGCAGACAGACCATAGATGCCAGTGTGTTCACACTGGAAAAAGAAAGTCATGTCATGATGCATATTTCCCTGAAATAAATGAATAAATACCCAATAATACAATACCCCAAGGTAGTGCACCAAATAGACATAGGAACAAAAGTTAATCTTAATGATCCACAAAGGAACTCAAGATGAAATCAATCATTACAGGACACATTTTACTTGATACAGAAAAAGGTTATGTATACTAAAACAGAGAACAACCTGAAAGACCTCTAGCTATAATGCTATAGGGTTGTATCAAATTTTGTACAGAGGAGGAATTGTTGAGCTGGGCGTGGTGGCGCACGCTTGTAATCCCAGCATTCGGGAAGCTGAAACCGGATGATCCGGATTCGCGGCCAGCCTCAGCTACCTAGTGAGGCACTCCGCAACTTAGTGAGACCTGGTTTCAAAATAAAGAATA
>PVLC010005715.1:21696-74482 GCA_004027655.1 Graphiurus murinus
AAAAAAAAAAAATAGGACTGGGGGTGTAGCTCGGAGGTAGAATGCCCCTGAGTTCAATCCCCAGTACCGCAAAAAAAAAAAAAAAGGAATTGTTGAATAACTTTTGTTGTTTTCTCAAGTTTTAACAATCTCTTCTCATTTTCTTTTCTCATAGATCCCAGCAGGATCTTTCATCCATTCTCATTTCAATGCATTTAATTTTGAAGATTCTTAAATTTTTGAGAGTTACATATTTGTATTTCATAATGAACATAGGGAAACCACAAAAGTAAAGTGCCATTTCTATCAAATTATATCAAGGGAGATGCCTTATCACTACGATGAATTATCGGCCAACTGACTGAGTCTGCATCTATCATGATTCTTCACTGTAAAGCTAATTTTTTGTCCCCTTTCCCATACTATGCTCTCTAGAAATAAGTCATGTGACCTCTGGAATGTCCAAGAAAATTTGTTGTTTTTCAGTCTGTTTAGACTTTTCTTGTTGTAAGTACAAAAGCATCAATTTTCAAGATTTTTTTTATACCAGAAACTGAAAATCTCTGAGTGTCTTTTAAAATTATAAATCAACTCATAAACTTAAGCCATATGACTCAGCCACCCCACTCAAGTTGTTTCTTAAAGTGATATGATAGCTTTATTCACACACAAATCTGTATGCCAATGTTCTTAATGGTTCTTTATTATTTGCCCCAAATCAGAAACCATCCAAATATAATTTATTTGGCAAATTAATGAAGAATAAAAGAAAAAAATATAAAGAAACAGCAACCACAAAAAAATAAAAATTACTCTTACATTCATATATAAAACATTCTTCAGCAGAAAAAATGTGAAGTACTAATACAAGAGAAAACAAACACAAAATGATATTAAGAAATTCATACTCAAAAGTTAATATGCAGTATGATTTCACCCATACAACACTGTGTTATAGACAAAACTTTGGGGACAGAACACAGAACAGTGACTTCTAATGGTCATGTGTTGGAGATGATTTGCAACAAGAATGCCTGAAGCAACTGTTGTGTGTGGTGGATATGCCATATATCTTGATTGTGCTGGTAGTTGCATGGTGGTATACTGTGCAAAACATTCAAAACCATGGATTACAAAATTATGAGATATATACACATAGAGTTCTACTCAGCAATAAAGAAGAATAAAATTATGTCTTTTTCAGGAAAATGGAGAAACCTAGAGAATGTTAGGTTAAATGAGATTAGCCAGTTACAAAAAGTGAAGGGTCATATGTTTTCTCTGGTATGGGGAAGTTAGGGAATAACCGGGACACAAGAGAGACTTTAGATAAAGGAGGAGAAATCTCAGTGGAGTGATGGAAGGAGTTTGGGGAGGCTTATGGTGGGGAGAGGAGGGAGCATTAATGAAGGAAACACTTCCACTGACCGTATGTGCATATGTAAAATTACTAATGCCAATCTTAATATTATGTATGGGGAAGGGGAGGGAGTAGCAAGGGAGTCAGGGAAGCTCACCAAGTGCTGTGTGCATGTATGTCCCTATCACTCTGAACTACATTATGATGAGAGTCTACAGTGCACCAATAAAAATATATGAAGTATATGCATATATATATATATATGCATTCAAAAATTCATATATATGAATTAATATTGCTACCAATAAACTAAATGTTATTGTTACACATTTTTTAAAAATGAAAAATATAAAACATTTTATTTAACATTAAAATTTTTCAAACTAGCTGGGTATGGTGATGCACAGCTATAATCCTAGTACTTGGGACTCTGAGAAAGGGGAATCACAGGTTCCTGGACAACCTTAGCAACATAGTGAGACTCTCAACAATACAGGAAGACCCTATTTCAAAACAAAAAATAAAAGGTGTTGGGGGTATAGCTCCATGGTAGAATGCCCTTGGACTCAATTTCCAATACCACACAAAACAAAAACAACAACAATAAACCACAAATTAGAAAGCTTCCTTTCACAAAGGCTTAAGTGGTGGGGAGTCATTTTATTTGTATTTAAATTATTTTTCCATGGGAATATTAACTTTATGAAGATTTGTTCTGTACCTGTGGATTTTAGATACTGAATACAAGACAGTCTGTCTCTGAGTACAAGACAATCTTTAATGCCATGTATGCTTTGAAATGTTCCTGTAAGAGAAGCTTCTGCCCCACTTCTGGTGATCTTTAGGAGTGGCAGGGACAAATCATGCTGGGTAAGGAGGAAATAGCCAATAACATGACCAGATGGAGAAGTGTTGCCATAAAAACAAAAGTATTTGCAAAAACATACAGTAGAATTTATACCGAGTCTGGCTATTACTAAATAAGTACATGACCCTCATCCCTGGTGAAGCAATGAGGCAGGATGGTGACAGTCATCAGCCATTTCCTCCTTCCTCTTTTCTATCGATCCTTCTGCTTCCCTCATTACCTTTCACAATTTCAGTGGTGGGAACATGATAGAATTCTTTCTTGGGGGTCAAGAGGGTTGGCGTGTTGCCACTGGTGATTTAATTATTACGTGCTCTTCTGCCTCAATGTCAGCATTTTAAAAATGATTACACATAATTAGCTATTTTATTAAATTCAGTTGAACGATTTGGGGGCTAATGAAAATTTATACTATATAATTTATTTTCTATGGTCTTAGAAATTGAACCTAGGGACATTCTCCCTCTGAGCTACACCTTCATTCCTATTTTATTTTGAAACAGAGTCTCACTAAGTTAGCATGTGCTAGCCTTGAACCTGTGATCTTTATGTCTCAGCCTCCTAAGTGGCATGTGCCATAATGCCCAACTATTCCATATAATTTCTAACGAAAGTAAATTTACTGCTTTCAAAATATTCTAAAACATTTTCATAGTCAAGATTGTAGACTCTGAAATAAAGTTTGAGTCTATAAGGTGTAAGAACTAAATTTCATTCTGTTTTAAAATAGCATCCCTGTAGCATTTAAATATAATTGCAATAGATTTTATTTTGTAGAAGAATCTCTCAATTCTGCATTATTATATAGCAATTAAATATTTTGAAGAACAATTGAGACTTTAAAATTAGATAAAACATAGTAGAGTCAGCATTTAAGTTTTACATCTTTTTCAATACTTATTGTGATCATTTAAAAAACATCATCAGCTATGCTTACTAATTTGCCTTTAAATTTTGTTGTTTTAATTAATTTAATTAAGATATTCAAGCTGTAGAAAAACAATAAGATGGAATAAATTTCAGCAGATTCATTTATGAAATGTGTACAAAAATGAAATAAATGCCTTTCAATTTCAAGTTTATCCATTAATTATCAATTTTTTTTTTTTTTTTTTTTTGCGGTACTGGGGATTGAACTCAGGGGTATTCTACCTTCGAGTTATACCCCCAGCCCTATTTTTTATTCTTTATTTTGAAACCGAGTCTCACTAAGTTGCGGAGGGCCTCACTAAGTAGCTGAGGCTGGCCGCGAACCCGGATCCTCTGGTCTCAGCCTCCCGAATGCTGGGATTACAAGCATGCGCCACCACGCCCGGCCTAATTATCAATTATTTTAAGTCTCCTTCTAGTAACTAACCTTATTTTTTATTTTTATCAACTTCAATAATAGGTCTCATACAGAAAAAAATGCCTATTACTTAAAGGTGTTCTTTGTTTAATAATCTTGTTTTCAAACTTCCTCAGCTGAGTAAACACATCTATAAGTAAAATGGCAAAAACAAAACATTTTTAAGTATATGAATCCATGTTCTTTGCCTGCAGATGATGATTGTACTTGCCAGTGAGCTATTCAGCACTAAAATGTGAAGTATGCTGTTACAGTGGTATAGATGGCTTCCATGATTAAATGTTTATCAGTGGAGTTGTAGGAGCTGCTTTAAAAAATAAGGCCAATTCAGAGAATTAGGAACACTGTATTAAATCCTATTATAGCCAACTAAATATTCAGAATAAAGAACTTACTGAAAGCTACTGTGATGTTTGGTCATTTTCAAAAAGTTTCAATAGGTAAGCAATTGGATCCCAACACCAGAGAGTAACTATAAAACCAGGAAATGATTATATGTAAAGTGATATACTATCTTTCTTAATCATCAATAGGATTTTGAATTTTTCCTCTTTGCTCATGATAAGACTTCTTTTAGTTTCTGGAGTGATAGTTTTAATAGATAGTTATTTTTCTTAATATTTTTTGTTTGAAAAAATAAATAACTTTAAAAAAATAATCACTAAATCCAAAATGTTCTATGAACTAATGGATAATCACTTTCTGCTAGCAGTCCTCCTAAGTCAATTCTTTTTATACAGTGATATTGACTGTTTGTTTCACACTATAATTCATAACTTGAATATCTTATCCCAAATGCATGGGAGAAGGGCTTTAATTAGGGTTAGATCAAGTCATGAGGACAGGGACCTCATGATGGGATTAACACATAAAAAGAGGAAGTGACGTGAGATCTTTCTCTAACATGTGAGAACTCAAAATTGTGGATAGATCACTTAGATGATAATTATCTCATCCTGGGGTAGACTCTATTTTAATTCCATTATGAAAAATTTATTTAAGTAGCCTGTTAATGAAATCTGTTTTGTTAACTACTAAAACTTACTCCAAAGCAGTTTCCACATCAGCCATTGTATTTCCAAGTTCTCCCCCATCTCTTCAGTGAATCAAGTTGGATCATGCTGAGGACTTTGTGAAATCTTCTCTGCTATATTCCTATATAAAATTGAGTTTATTAGTAAGGAATATCTGTGCCTAAATAAGTCAGTTATTTCAACAAGAGTTTAGGCTAGACTTTTGATTTACTTATTTGTTAAAATTTTTCTTCATGAAGAAGAATACATTCAAGATATAGCCATCATTAATTAAATATAAAATATGGAGAAAGCAATGTTCATGGTAAATTATTTAATATCCTTTCTTGCATTTTCAGACACTTGCACACTTTTAAGTATTATTCTTCCATCACTTCCCCTCTGATTAGAGAATGATAAAATGTAGCCAGAAAGATGCAACTGGCTGTACTAGATAGAACAAATTGCAGTCACAAGACTGACTTCACTTAATGGCATTAGTCTATTCCATGATTCCTTTAAATTCTGATGAAATTCAATTTTTCATGCACTGACACTGATGGACGGTTGTTATTTTTAGACCCAGTGCTGTAACAAGTCACCAGTGTTAGAAGTGCCCCAGCAACACAGTGGCAGTTACAGCTTTGATTGAGATCACTCCTGACATAGGTCAGGCAGAGCAGTAGACTGGGTCATACCATACTGGCTGCTGGCCTCTTTCTTCCCCTTGTGACTTAAAGAAATATGAATCTATTCAGACCATGCAGCATTGTGGTGGTAATCATTTCTAATGGAGTGCAGTACAAGATGAAATATATATAATTTTACCCTGATAATATATCTTCTTTCCATAGAGAAAACAGGGCCCTATTTAAAAGAATGGCCACATTCATCTTGATCTGCCTGGGTGTTAAACCTTACATGGTTGCTGCACTGATTTCCTAAACAAATTGCAGTAGAATGCTTAAGCATATTGGAAAGCAAAGGATTTCTACTTATATAAGGATTGAATAACCTAGCTCCATTTTTCAGAAGAGTAGCCAGTCATTAAAACGATAAACATGTTTGTTGTTTCCTTTTTTTTTTTTTTTGAGTTTTTAAAGACAGTTAAATAATAATGACTTTTATAATTTGGTGGGAAAAAGTACAACAAAAACTATTAAAATGCTGTTTTCAAAATTTAGCTTGCAAATATTACAATTGGTTCCTTGTATTCAGACCACAGTAGAGGCTACAAAGCAGATGGCCAATGGAGTCTAATCCTGTGGCAGAAAACTGTGGCTACCCACTCAATACCCATTCTCTTCTCCCTCCTTAGTGACAGCATACCCATTTTATTTCACATAGTGATGTCTTAGCAAAAAACAAAACAAAAAAGCAAGCAGACAAAAAAAGCAATCTATATGTTAGAGCTTTCCTTACTACTAGGAACAAAGGAGATTTAAGCAGAGTGCATTGGTTAATGCTGCTGAGATCACTTTTGAAAGGGGGCCTCATTTAGCTAGTAGATCCTTCAGTTTTCTTACATTACTTTTTATTCTCACATCCTTGATCCCTTAAATAATGGTTGGGTCTTCAGTAAGTGTCTTGTGACAGTGAGGAGATCACAAGTATCAGAGTCCTATATTATGGAAAGCTGAGCAGAGAAAGCAGGGACTAGAGACTGACTTTCTCTGGATTTCTTTATGAGAGTGAAAAATATAACAACCTGTGGAAAGATCCTGTTATTAACAATCATCTTCCATCTACTCTTCCAATACTGCAGCACTGCCCAGGTAGCATTCTATTTCCCCAGAGAATTGACGGGATCCTTCATGACTAGAGAGATTGTGTTGTCACACAGATGAGTGGCCTTCACATGCCCTGCTCCATCTATCAGTCTCTACCTCCTCTTTATATATGTTGCATATTCATTATCCGTACCTTTTTTTTTTTTAGTAATTCCTTGCCTGTGGTAGAATTTACATGATATGATTGATTATCACTAAAGTCAATGTTTGAAAATAATTCGCTGAATTTCTTTTGCACATAAACATTTTTTACTATGTAGAAAATTTTTCTTTGAATCAAATTATCTTTTCTTTGATGAAAGAAATAATAACAGGCTCAGAGATTACATTACATGAGGGACAGGTAGACAAAACCAGAATGTTTGTATTTAACTCAAATTTTCTGCTTCTTGAAGGTTCTATTTGTATTGTCTATCACAATTAGTAAGTGCTAGAAGGCAGGGTTGTATACATTATATTTATTCTCTGAATAGAAGTGTGACATTGGACCAACTCTGAAATATTTTTTTAATATTTGGAGACAGAAATTTTATATTAGAAACATATAGAATCAAAACACGTTGAGAATGCCAGGGAGTGGGACAGAAGCAACAGTTTTTGAATATCTAAATTATTCCACAAAATATCACATAAAAATAAAACAACAGAATTATTATAGCCAATTCTTGCAGTAAAACCAATTAGCAAAGTAACTCCATTAACCCTAACATACATGCAGATGGAGCCAAGTTAATGATAGCAAGAAATCAAAAAGTACTCTAAAAGGATATCTGTTGGCCTAACCATAATCTTAGAGCAATATGCCCCAAATCTTATGAGGACTATTGCAGAAAACTTCCATAGACACAAAAATAGACAAGATAATTGAGAAAGCAAAAAACACTCACGAATAAGAGCTGACATCATAAAAATACCAATCCTTATGCCGGGGGCCAGCCCTCGGGGCAGCAAGGTTGGGGGTCCCTCATTAGGTGTGGAATGAGATGAGGTCCCGAGAATACGCACACACCGCCCTCACTGTGGAAGTGCATTTGTTTATTCCAAATAGTAGCCTTTTCTTATACTATCTTTTACAATAAGGCATATAGAACAGGAATTTTTACAGACTTGTTTTTCCTAAAAGTTGAGTAGGTACATCTTTAACTAGAAAAGCCATTTCCCATGGTATTTGATGGGATTAAGAAAACAACTAAGGTTACAGAATACAGTGCATATATAAAAATTCTTTTAGTACAAAAGCAGTGTTAAAGGTTAAAGATGAAGAAGAATATCTATTCATTAATTTAAATCTTCCCTATTTGCCTAGCTCCTGTAAGCAGTGTTTCTTATCTTTTCCTCAGAGTTGGTTAATATGAGGTGGAGACAAGGGGGAAGTTCCAGAGAGAGAGAAACTAACTGTCTTAAAGCTTTCTTTACTCATAGATAAAATAGTAGACCTGAGTTTCTTTGGTTTGTTATATTGTTTCTAACCTGTGCTGATAGTAACTAAGCTTGCAAAGTCCATTTCCTGATGTTTGTAAAAGGTTAATGAATATCTCTGATGCACTGCTTTTTCAGGTAGTATTGAGGAATCATTATCTGTCCAGCCATCTTGTGTTTCTAAGAAATTTTCCTTTGCAATTAATGTGAAAGAAAAACACAAAGCACCCCAAATTTCCAGAATAACACAATGCAAAGTAGGAAATGCCACGAATTCCCTCCTTTGGAATCATCTGCCCTGCAGGACTCCAGTGGACTGAGCCCTGCTCAAGGCCCAGCTATTAAGGTGTTGTGGCACCCTTCCCACATTATTTTCACTGGTTATTGCAGAACCAATGAAAATATCATAAAGTCAGGCAAGGTGGAACAATCCCAGTACTTGGAAGGCAGAGACAGGAGGGTCACAGGTGGCAGGACAGTTTCAGCAACTTAGTGAGAACCTGTTTCAAAATAAGAAAAAAAAAATAGAAAAGGCTTAGAGTGTAGCTCAAAGGTAGAATGACCTTTCAAATACCAGTACCACACAATGAATTTGGTTGCTTGACTTGAGATATACAAGTTAATTATAACAGTCACTTTGAAGAATAAACAAACAAGAATAGTAGCCACAAAGGCTGGAACAGTTACAGCGATGAATGGTGCTACATCTACCACATAAAGAAAAACATAAAGCTTCAGTAATGGAAACCTCAAGAATATGATGTTGGTGCCTAACTAAACAGTAGCACCAAGAGAACAAATGAAATAATATATAAGCCAGTTTGTAGGTGAGGATGTAACATCAGTAAAAATAGTTGCTCAATGTGTGAAAAATATTAAATCCTTATTAAATAATCATTAAAATAAGACTTATACAAAAGCTATAATTAGACTAATTTTTCATAATTATAGGAAAAAACAATAAATGGATCAGAAAGTTAAATCTTAGCATCTAAAATATTCAAATATTAAGCATGAATAAATTTATAAATTCGGAAGATGGTATATTTTTTCTTACTGATAATTCAAAATTCATCTCCAATAACTAAGACTGATAAATTTGACTCTACTGTGAATAATTTCTAAATAGTTAATAATACCATAAGCAAATGTTGCTTTCTATCCATATTAAAAATGAAAAATATATATTCTTAATATATAAAAACTTCTAAAAATGGAAAAAGAAAAACCTGAAATTCTGATAAAATATGAAGACAATGCAAAGAAAAGGAAATGCAAATGGCCTTAACCATATAAAAAGAGACTCAACCTCTCACATAGTAATGCCAATTAACCCTACTGGAGACAGCATTTCTCACTTCAAAGAAAGGGAAATATAAAACTTTGACCACATATTTAGCCATTGTGACTAGGGAAACAAGTTGTTTTTACACATTGCTGGAGGGAATTTAAAGTAGTTCAACTCAGAATAGAGCTTGACAATATCAGTAAAATTTGACAATATACAGTCAAAGTTTGGCATTTGCCTTTCTGTGGAGTGGAAGATGCTGTCTCTATTAGTGATAATGGGTTTTACTATGGAAGAGGCTGAGTCTCTTTTTATATGGTTAAGATCATTTACATTTCCTTTTCTTTGCACTGTCTTCATATGTATGTATCTTTTGATAACCACAATTTCACTGCTGAGAATCTATCCCAAAAAACACAAGATAAAATCCCAAATACCAATGAAAAAATTTACAATACTAAAAAAGCAGAAAGAAAAGCCTATAGAGAATTAATCAAATATACCATAGAATATCCATGAAATGTCCTATTATGTACCTCAAAAAAGAATAAGGAATGGCTCTGCATACTTATATGGAAGAATTTTGTTGTTTT
Organism: Graphiurus murinus; assembly: GCA_004027655.1. NCBI lineage: Eukaryota > Metazoa > Chordata > Mammalia > Rodentia > Gliridae > Graphiurus > Graphiurus murinus. Next base: position 31,355 of record PVLC010005715.1, read on the forward strand.
GTTCAAAAAAATTAGGGGAACAAAGTGTTAATATTAAGTTTCTAGTCATTTAAGAGTAAGGAAGATTGTTTTTTGTTTGTTTGTTTGTTTTAATTGGTGCATTGTAATCATACATCTTTGTTAGGTACAAGCTGGGCATACATGCACACATTTCTCATTTAACCCTTCCCCAATTCCCACCTCACTACCTCGCCCTCCCTTCTTATCAAGTTCAGTTCAGTGATTGACTTTGATATGTTTGTGAAAGTACGTCATGTGCATTAGGGTGTTCCCTTCCCCCCATCACCTTCTGTTAAGTCACCTTCTTTGCTCATCTAAGGTTTCTCCTTCTTCGTCTGAAGTTCCTCTTATATCCCACTTTCTCCCTAGCTTCTGCATATTAGGGAGAGCATACAATATTGTACTTTTTGTGACTGATTGATCTCACTTAGCATAATGTCTTCCAGTTCCATCCATTTCCCTGAAAATGATATGATTTTGTTCTTCTTTATGGCTGAGTAAAATTCCATTGTGTACATATCCCATAGTTCTGTAATCCATTCATCTGTTGATGGACATCTTGGCTGGTTCCATAGTTTGGCAGTTGTGAACTTTGGGGCTATAAACATAGATACACATACATGGATTTGATAATTTGGTTTCCATTCTTTTGGGTAGATACCCAGAAGTAGTATTGCTGGATCATATAGTAGGTTCATTCCATTCATTTGAGGATCCTCCATACTGTTTCCTAAAGTGGTTGTACTAATCTGCAATCTCACCAACAGTGTATTAGGGTTCCCATGTCTCCACACCCTCACCAACATTTGTTGTTGTTTGTGTTTTTGATGATTGCCATTCTAATTGAGGTTAGGTGAAATCTGAAGGTAGTTTTGATTTGCATCTCTCTGATTGTTGATGATACTGAACATCTCCTCATACATTTATTGACCATTTATATTTATTCTTTTGTTAAGTGTCTATTTAGATGTTTTGCCCATTTTTTATTGGGTTATTTGTTTTCTTAGCTGTGAGTTTCTTGAGTTCTCTATATATCCTATATATTAGTCCTCTATCAGAAGAGTAGCTCGCAAAAATTATCTCCCACTCTGGAGAAAATTTTTTCTGGGCTCTCTGTTGAGGCTCTTGATAGTTTCCTTTGCTGCACAGAAGCTCTTCAGTTTAATGCAATCCCATGTATTGATCTTCCTTTGAGTTGCTTGTGACTTTGGTGTCTTGTTGAGAAAGTTTTTACCTGTGCCTATGAGTTGAAATGTTGGGCCTATGCCCTCTTCAAGTAGCTGCAAGGTCTCTGGCCTGACTTCCAGGTCTTTAATCCATCTTGAATTGAATATGTGCAAGATGAGAAAGTGGGGATTGTTTTCATTTTCCATATGGTTAACTAGTTTTACCAACACCACTTGTTGAAACTGCTATCTTTTCTCCAGTGTATATATTTGGCTCCTTTGTGAAAAATCAATTGACTGTAAGTATGTGGATTTGTTTGTAAATCTTCTATTCTGCTTCATTGGTTTATGTGTCTGTTTTTGTGCCAATACCATGCTATTTTTATTACTGTGATTTTGTAGCAGAGTTTGAAGTCAGGTATTGTGATGCCTCTTGCATGGTTCTTGTTGCTAAGAACTACTTTGCCTATTCTGGGATTTTTGTTGTTTCAAATGAATTTAAGGACTGATTTTTCTATGTCTGTGAGGAGTGACCTTGATAATTTCATGGGTATTGCATTGAGTCTGTAGATCACTTTTGGGAGGATGGCCATTTTGATGATATTTATTCTGCCTATCCAAGAGCATGGAAGATTTTTCCATCTTCTAAGGTCTTCATCAATTTCTTTTTTCAACTTTCTATAGTTTTCCTTATAGAGGTCTTTTACCTCACTAGTTAGATTTATTCCTAAATATTTTATTTTTTTTTGAAGGGGTGCTATTGTGAATGTAATTGTTTCCTGGATTTTTTTTTCAGTGGATTTGTGGTTGACATACAGGAAAGCTTCTGATTTTTTAGATTTATTTTGTATTGAGACATTTTGCTGAATTTGCTGATCAGTTCTATAAGTTTTTTGATTGACTTTATTGGGTCTTCTATGTATAGTATCATGTCATCTGCAAAAAGGGATAGTTTTAGTTCTTCTTTCCCTATTTTTACCCCTTTGATTTCCTTCTCTTGCCTTATTGCTCTGGCTAGAGTCTCTAGTACTATATTGAACAGAAATGATGATAATGGACATCTTTGCCTTGTTCCTGTTTTAGTGGGAACTTTTGCAGTTTTTCCCCATTTAATATGATGTTGGCTGTGGACGTATTGTATATTGCCTCTATGATACTGAGGTATGTTCCCTCTATTCCCATTCTCTGGAGTGCTTTTAGTGTAAATGAGTGTTGGATTTTTATCAAATGCTTTTTCAGCACCAATTAAAATGATCATGTGATTTTTGTCTTTGATTCTGTGTATGTGGTGAATTACATGGATTGCTTTTCATATCTTGGTCATGGTGTATAATTTTCTTGATGTGATTTTGAATGCACATTGCTAGTATTTTGTTTAGTAGTTTTGCATCTAAGTTCATCAATGATATAGGCCTACAGTTTTCCTTTCTTGCGCTGTCTTTATTTGGCTTTGGTATTAATGTGATGTTTGCTTCATAGAATATATTTGGGAGAGTTTCATTTCTTTCTAGCTCATGGAATAGTTTGAGGAATATTGAGATTAGCTCTTCTATAAAGATTTTATAAAATTCACTTGGAAAAGCATTTGGACCTGGGCTTTTGTTTGAAGGTAAACTCTTTATTGCTGTTTCTATCTTATTAATTGCTATTGGTCAGTTTAAGTTTTATATATCTTCTTGACTCAGGAAGGTTATCTATGTCTAGAAATTTGTCAATTTATTCTAGATATATATTTTGTTGGAGTATAGTTTTCCAAAGTAGTTTCTGATGATCCTCTGGATTTCCACACTGTTGGTGGTAATATTACCTTTATTATGCCTTATTTTGGTAATTTGTGTTGATTCTCTCTTTTTGTTAGGTTGGCTAATGGTTTATCTATCTTGTTTATTTTTTCAAGAAACCAGCTTTTGGTTTTGTTGATTTTCTGTACTTTTGTATTCTCTACTTCATTTATTTCTGCTCTGATTTTAATAATTTCCTGTTTGCTACTGACTTTGGGGTTAGACTGTTCTTGTTTTTCAAGGGCTTTGAGCTGTGTCATTAGGTTATTTACTTGGTGATTTTCTGTTCTTCTTACGTGGGCACTCAGTGCTATAAATTTTCTTCTCAGTACTGCCTTCAGGGTGTCCCAGAGGTTTTGATATGTTGTGTCTCTGTTTTTTTGGTTTCTAGGAATTTGTTAATTTCTCCTCTTACTTGTTCTATGACCCATTCCTCGTTCAGCAATGTGGTGTTCAGTCTCCATGTGTCTACATGGTTACTTTGGGTCTTGTTAGAGTTGGTTTCTAGTTTCATTCCATTGTGGTCTGACAAGATGCAGGAAATTATGTTACATTTTTTAAATTTGTGAGTGCTCTCTTTGTGGCCCAGACTGTGGTCTATTTTGGAGAAGAATCCAAGGGCAGCTGAGAAAAATGTGAATTCAGCTGTAGTTGGGTGAAAGAGTCTATATGTGTCTAATAGGTCCATTTGATTTATGGTATTCTTTAGGTCTGAGGCATATTTACTAACATTGTGTCTAGAAGATCAGTCTAGTGATGTCCAAGGAGTATTGAGTCTCCCAGTATTATTGTATTGGGATCTGTGTGTAACTTTATACCATGCAGAGTTTGTTTCATGAAAGTGACCGCACCTATGTTTGGGGTATAAATATTAACAATTGTTATTTCTTCTTGCTGAATTAATATTTTTACTAGTAAAAAATGACCTGCTTTGTCTCTTCTAATAAGCTTTGGTTTGAAGTCTAATTTATCTGATACCATGATTGTTACTCCTACTTGTCTTTAAGTTCCATTGGCACAGATTACCTTACTCCAGCCCTTCACCTTTAATTTGTGGGAATCTTTGCTAGTAAAATGTGTTTCTTGCAGGCAGCATATAGACATATTATGGATTTTAATCAATTTTGCCACCTTGTGTCTTTTTATTGGGGCTTGAGGCCATTTATATTCAGTGTGATTATTGAGAGATGATTTTTAATTCCTAATATTTTGAGTTTTAACTTCTGTTTGAGGTAGTGTTTTTTCTTCTTTATTTAGTTGTTTGCTTCCTGGAAATTATTATTTTCTGGTTCTGACATTTACTTGTTAGTTCTTCTTTGTAGTTAATCTCTTTGAGTATTTTCTCTGCTGCTGGTTTGTAAGACATAAATTCTTTCAGCTTCTGTTTGTCATGGAATGTTTTATTTCCCCATCAATTTTGAGAGATATTTTTGCTGGGTAGGAGAATCTTTGCTGCAAGTTATTTTCTTTCAGCATTTGGAATGTGTTGCTTCAGCCCCTCCTGACTTTCATGACTTGGTTTGGGATGTCTGGAGTGATTCTAAGTGGTTTGCCTCAAAATGTCACTTGACCTTTTACTTTTGTTGCCTTTAAGATTCTCTCCTTGGTCTCAGCATTAGTCAATTTGATTATTATGTGGCATGGTGAACCTCTACTTTGGTATTGTCTAGAGGAGGTTCTATATGTTTCCTGTACCATGTGTCAACTTCTGTTTCTATGTTTGGAAAATTCTCTGATGTTACTTCTTTGAAAAGATTGTTTATTCCATTAGTTTCAACTTCTTTTTTTATTTACTTTTTAAATTATTTTTTATAATAATAATTTATAATAATTGGTTCATTTCAATTATTATAAATTATTATTATACATACAAGCACAAGCTGATAAAGACTTATATGCACACATTTATCATTTAACCTCTTCCCCAATTCCCATCCTACTCCTTTGTCCTCCCTTCTTCTCAAGTTCAGTTTAGTAATTAACCTTGATATATTTGTGAAAGTACATCATGTGCATTACAGTGTCCCCTTGTCTCCCCACCCCGGTCAATCCCCCACAATTAAGTCAACTTCTTTGCTCATCTAGGGTTTCTCATTTTTCATCTGGAGACCCTCTTATGCCCCACCTTCTCCCTAGCATCCGCATATCAGGGATAACATATGCTTTTTAACTCTTTGTGATTGACTAATCTCATTTAACATAATGTTTTCCAGTTGCATCCATTTCCTTGCAAATAACATGATTTTGTTCTTCTTTATGGATGAGTAATATTCCATTGTCTATATATCCCATAGTTTTGTAATCCATTCATCTATTGATGGACATCTTGGCTGTTTCCATAGTTTAGCAATTGTGAATTGTGCAGTAATAAACATTGACACACATGCCTCGGCCTGATAGTTTGGTTTCCATTCTTTTGGGTAGATACCCAGAAGTGATATTGCGGGATCATATGGTAGGCTCATTCCCATTCATCTGAGGATCCTCCATACAGTTTTCCAAAGTGGTTGCACTCAATTTCAATCGCACCAACAATGTATTAGGGTTCCCACTTCCCCACAACCCCACCAGCATTTGTTGTTGTCTGTGTTTTTTTGATTGCTATTCTGATTGGAGTTAGGTGAAATCTCAAGGTAGTTTTGATTTGCATCTCTCTGATTGCTAGTGATGTTGAACATTTCCTCATACATTTATAGGCCATTTGTATTTCTTCCTTTGTGAAGTGTCTATTTAGATCTTTTGCCCATTTTTTGATTGGGTTATTTGTTTTCTTAGCTGTGAGTTTCTTGAGTTCTCTATATATCCTAGATATTAGTTCTCTATCAGAAGAGTAGCTGGCAAAAATTTTCTCCCACTCTGTGGGCTCTCTGTTGAGGTTCTTGGTAGTTTCCTTTGCTGCACAGAAGCTCTTCAGTTTAATGCAATCCATGTATTGATCTTCCTTTGAGTTGCTTCTGCCTTTGGTGTCTTGTTGAGAAAGTTTTTACCTGTGCCTATGTGTTGAAGTATTGGGCCTATGCCCTCTTCAAGTAGCTGCAAGGTCTCTGGCCTGACTTTCAGGTCTTTGATCTACCTTGAGTTGACTCTTGAGCAGGTTGAGAAAGTGGGGTTTATTTTCATTTTTCTAGATATGGTTAGCCAGTTTTTCCAACACCATTTGTTAAAGAGGCTATCTTTTTTCCAGAGTATGTTTTTGGTCCCTTTGTCAAAAATCAGTTGGCTGTAAGCCTGTGGGTCTGTTTCTGAGTCTTCTATTCTGCTCCATTGGTCTATGTGTCTGTTTTTTTGCCAATACCATGCTGTTTTTATTACTGTGGCTTTGTAGTTGAGTTTGAAGTCAGGTATTGTGATACCTCCTGCATGGTTCTTGTTTCTAAGGACTACTTTGGCTATCCTAGGCTTTTTGTTCTTCCAAATGAATTTAAGGACTGATTTTTGTATGTCTGTGAGGAGTGACCTTGATAATTTCATGGGTATTGCATTGCATATGTAGATCATTTTGGGGAAGATGGCCATTTTGATGATACTTATTCTGCCTATCCAAGAGCATGGAAGATATTTCCATCTTCTAAGGTCTTCATCAATTTCTTTTTTCAACTTTCTATAGTTTTCCTTATAGAGGTCTTTTACCTCTTTGGTTAGGTTTACCCCTAATTATTTTATTTTTCAGTGTGCTATTGTGAGTGGAATTGCTTTCTGAATTTCTTTTTCAGTGCATTTATGTTTGGCATACAGGAAAACTTCTGATTTTTTAAGATTGATTTTGTATTGAGATGCTTTGCTGAATTTGTTGATCAATTCTATAAGTTTTTGGTTTGACTTTGTTGGGTCTTCTAAGTATAGTATCATGTCATCTGCAAAAAGGGATAGTTTTAGTTCTTCTTTCCCTATTTTTACCCCTTTGTTTTCCTTCTCTTGCCTTATTGCTCTGGCTAGAGTCTCAAGTACTATATATATCACATCCTATTGACAAGGATGTGATAATGGACATCCTTGTTTTGTTCTTGTTTTTAGTGGGAACTCTTGCAGTTTTTCTCCATTTAATATGATATTGGCTGTGGGCCTATTGTATATTGCTTCTCTTATTTTGAGGTACATTCCTTATATTGCGATTCTCTGAAGTGCTTTTAGCATGAATGGGTGTTGGAATTTGTCAAATGCTTTTTCAGCATCAATTGAGATAATCATGTGATTTTTTTCTTTGATTCTGTTTATGTGGTGAATTACATGCATTGTGTTTCCTATGTTGAACCAGCCTTACATCCCTGGGATGAACCCGACTTGGTCATGGTGTATAATTTTCTTGATGTGGTTTTGAATGCACATTGCTTATATTTTGTTTAGCAGTTTTGCATCTAAGTTCATCAGTGATATAGGCCTATAGTTTTCCTTTCTTGAGCTGTCTTTATTTGGCTTCAGTATTAAGGTGATGTTGGCTTCATAGAATGTGTTTGAGAGGGTCTCGTTTCTTTCTATTTCACAGAATAGCTTGAGGAGTATTGGGATTAGCTCTTCTATAAATGTTTTATAGAATTCACTTGGAAAACCATCTGGCCCTGGGCTTTTGTTTGATGATAGACTCTTTCTTGCTTTTTCTATCTCCTTGATTGATATTGGTCAGCTTAAGTTTTCTATATCTTCTTGTCTCAATTTAGGAAGGTTATATGTATCTAGAAATTTGTCAATTTCTTCTAGATTTTCCATTTTGTTGGAGTATAGTTTTTCAAAATAGTTTCTGATGATGCTCTGTATTTCCATACTGTTGTTGGTAATATCACCTTTTTCCTCTCTTATTTTGGTAATTTGGGTTGATTCTCTCTCTTTTGGTTATGCCTAGTATTCTTAGGTTAGCTCTTTTAAAATTGGCTCAGATCTCATTGATGTCCAATTTTGCTGTTGTTTTTATTTCTAAATTATGTACTATGGACTCATTTTTGGAAAGGTCATCTTCCAAGAATGATATTCTATTTTCCATGCAGTCTAATCTACTGTTTATAGTTTGTATTGATGCCTTCACTTCAATTATTGCATCTTTCATGTCCTTCACTTCCTTCAAGACTTCTCTTTGATTCCTGTTCAGGGTGTCAGATTCTTTATTTGTTACTTTATTTCTTTCCAGCTCTCCCTGCATTCTTTTAGGAAATCTTGTTTAGTTTCTATTATTAAAGATCTGAATTGTTCTTTTGGTAATCTCTGCCATTCTGTGTTGGTGAGTTCTGTTATTGTTCATTGTTTCTTAACTATTTTTCCTACCCTGTTCTTCAGTTTATGTTTTTGCTGCTCTTGTAAGCTTTCTCTTAATATATAGCTTTCTTATTTTTATATTCTCTATGTGAATAATATCTTGTACTGAGTTGCAATTACTCTAGGGCTTCTTCTGCTGACCGTAATGGTGACATTGGTGAGTTTCAGGTGTTGACTTCTAGGGTCCATTTGTTGCTTCCTTTATAGGGATTCATCTCAGAGGCATGAGTAGAACAGTTTTCGGTCTCTGCAATTTTAGGCCTAGATGTGGGTTGTGTTGAGCTATTCCTTCTATTTTTTGCTGCTTTTATTTTCTTCCATCAAGAAGCTCCTTTTATGGTATTTTTGATTTGAGTTCTACAGCGCCTAAGGAGAATGTTTCACTCAGTCACCATCCTGGTCTTTTCCCTCAGTAAGGAAGTTTTAATTTAATTTGCAGTGAGGTTCAAGTTTCATTTTGTCTCAGAAATGTCATAATAGCCTTTTTAAAAGTTTCTTCTGATTAAAAGCTATGCAAATTGTTTATGCAGGTTCAAAGTTAAATCTGCAAAACAAGATCTATTTAGAGGTATATTTTCCAGTTTGCCCTAGCTGGCCTTTTTTCTTCTCTTTCTCTGCTTAGTGATAATTATATTATTTAATGTTGTGGTTCAGCATTCATTGAATTTAAATGCAAGCAAATATGTGAATGTGTGTATAGGTGTCACATAAGTGTTTGTACATATATTGCATTTGATTTATAACCACAGTGAAAACAATTATTAAGAGCTATTTTAAAGCACAAGTATTTTATTACAAATTCATAGTGGGAAATAGCCTAAAATTATAAATTCTAAACAAAAACAAGCAAGCAAACTAGTAAACATCTTAAGTTGTTTTCAGTAATCATATTGTTCAAGTAGTGTTGGTATTGTTATTTTAGGACTGTTGTTTAAATATTGTGGGATAAAGTAAATGTATGTTTACTTATCGCTGGTGACATTTTTGACATGGTAGAACCATATGGTTGTAACAAATTATCAGGATTCTGGGGTTCTAAAACAAGCTATTCTCTTAGAGTTGTGAATGGCAGAATTCTGAAGTCAGCTCCTAGGCTAAAATCAAGACAGAAACATGAAAAATTTAGGAACATGGAAATTTTAAGAAGTTAGCTCATGCCATTTTGGGAATTGGTAGTTTGAAATCTGTAGAGTAGGGCAGCAGGTTGGCTACCTTCAAAAGATGGTGTTTATAAACATTTTCCTTATCCATTCACCTGTTGAAGGACACCTGGTAAAATGCCATGCACTAATAAAAATAATTAAAAATAAGATAAAATACTGATGACAAAGTTAAAAAAACAAAAATGATGATGTTCAATGGTTCAATGGCAATACAGAGACAATATGGAGGCAGTAAAAAGACTTCCTTCTTCCTCAGACAGCTGCATTCTTTTTCCCAACCACTTTATGGAAGATAATTTGCTTTCTTCAGACTCTCCTGATTTACATACTTGACCAAATATTTGTGTATTTTTGCTTGCAAAAAAATTGAACCAAAATTAACCCTGCTGCTGGCCCCAAACAGTTTTAAAATAAGCCATGGAAATTTCATTAACTTTAAATACCTGGGAATATACCTCTGCAGCCTGAGCTCTTCTCTCTAATTCCATCTTTCTCTTAAAGGACATGCAAGTTTTCAGTTGAGTAGCTTTATGAGCCTATCTCCTTCATGTAGGATTTTGGGAGTACATAGTCTTCTTCATTTTATTCTTCTTCAACTAGTCCATTTAGACCAAGATTGCAATGTTTCTCTTGATATAATATTCTCTAAAACAGTGTATATCTAATGTGCATCTCACAGGATTCACACTATTTGACAAGAAGTTCCTCTATAGACCTCTCTCAAAAATATCATCTCTAACTTTTGACTTTCACTGAGATGTCTGAAAGCATTAATAATTTGCTTAACTAATCTCTTCAACACTAACAGATTTTCATCCAACCACACCTTTAGCTTTCTCTCTAGGCCCAGCTTTACTGACAATTAATCTCCCAATCTTAGTATTGTAATCTGGACATGGTGAATTTTTTCTAAATCATCTAGTCTTGTTCAATTGTGTCTAATTGGTCTCTCATCAGTTTATCTCTTTACTCTCACATCTTACCATAAGCATTAACAACCTACCAGATCACACCTTCAGCAGTTCACTTGGAATTGGACTCAGCTAAATACACATTTAATGCCTATGTTCTGCTTTCTACACAAGTTTAGAACAAAATTAACCTAAGCTTCCTGTAAATATTAATCAAGGATCCCTTTTCCTGGAATATCTAAAACATATTTCTTCTGAACCCTCAACAACACAATGTCTTTATTTTTGTTGACAGTCTGTTCACAATAAGGATATACCTAAGATGAAATATTTATTCTCTATAATGTTCCTCACTTCATCCTAAACACTGACTGGCAGGGTCTTCCATGTACATCTTTCTCCTAGCAGTCTATTCTAGGTATTTTAGATTTTTTTCTCTTATTTTCTTCAAAATTTCTTTTAGCCTCTGACCCCTACTATTTCTCCAAAGCTACATCTAATTTTTAGGTATTTTTACAAGTGTAACCCATCTGGTAGACAAACAGAATTTGCCTCCTATGGCTGCTGTAACAATTTGTCACCAACTTGGTGGTGTAAAACAGCACACATTTATTGTAGTTCTGGAGGTCAGAAGTCTGCAATCAGAACTATTGAACCAAAATCATCATGTTAACAAAGCTATGCTTCTTCCTAATGCCTTACAGAAGAATTTATTTCCTTAAATTCCTAGCTTGTATAGCTGTATTTATTCTGTTTGGTTGATGACTAAATATATTTCTTCTCTGTAAACCAAAAAGGACTGAAACAAAGAGGATAGCCATAATAATGCTAACCTTATAGAATGTGGTTTCTAAATACCAATCACTACTAAAAGGAAAAAAAAAGTGTCCTCTAAGAGAGGTGGCTTATTTTAGAAAAGGGGTGGAAATTGTACAAAATGAGCTTGGGAAATTTTGTCATACCAAAAAAAATCAGATGACTGAAGTCTTATCAAAATAATTCAAGAACTAACCTACAAGGATAATTCTATCATCCATTAAAATAATTTCCATTGGAGTAAAATGCTTTCAATCTCTTTAAATCTATCATTCAATGATATTAAAACATTCTCAATTAATTAATCATCTTTTCAGGGCTACTAAGAAACCAAGGAATTATTTTTGAAAGTTGCTTAATAAAGTAAAATAATAAAAAAATTTTTTCCCATATACGAAGGAGGGAAAACAAATATTTAACGAAGTTTCTATTTACAAAAAAATGTCAGCTAACATATGGTGAAATATAAAATTAAAGTATCACCACTTTGCAAATGTTAGTAAAAAATTTCTTTGAGGCAATGTTCACTAATGGCTATTAACATCACCATAGTAGAGAGATTTTTCCATTATGTTCATATTAATGTTCACTGTATCAGAAGTTCATGATACTACTGAACTAAGTAAAACCTATATTCAATCAAGATTATGCATCTAATCAAAAACTGCAAAAAAAAAAATCAGGATATACAGGGAGGAAATGAAGTGTAGAAGGAGCAATAATCAGATATAATAATAATTGTCAGTGCCATGACCCTGTGCTTTTAGAAAATAAAATACAAGAAAAGGGAAGCTATAGAAGAAATGTAAGAGAAATATCACCCAATTGCAATGTGTAAGCATTATTTTTACCTAGACTCAAGTAAAGAAAATGTAAATTATAATAACAAGTAATGAGGCCATTGGGCAAATTTTAACACTGGTTATTTTATGGTATTAAAGGATTACTTTTTTTTTTTCAATTTCTTCATGCTTTTGTTTCATTGACTATGACATGAATAGAAAAGAAACACTCTTTGTTTTTTTTAATTTTTATTTTTATTCATACATTGTAAGCATACATCTTTGTTAGATGCAAATTGATAACAATACATGTGCTCACAATTCTCATTTGATCCCTTCCCCAAATTCCCACCCCGCTCCCTCACCCTCCCTCCCTCTCAAGTTCAATTTAGTGAGTGACCTTGATATACATTAGTGTGCTCCCTGCCCCTGTCGAACCCCCTCGGCTAAATCAACTTCTTTGCTTTCGAGGGTATCTCCTTTTTCATCTGGAGAGCCTCTTATGCCCCATCTTCTCCCTAGCATCCGCAAATTAGGGAGAACATATGCTTCTTTACTCTTTGTGACTGGCTAATCTCACTTAACATAATGTTTTCCAGTTGCCTCCATTTCCTTGCAAATAACATGATTTTGTTCTTCTTTATGACTGAGTAAAATTCCATTGTGTACATATCCCATAGTTTTGTAATCCACTCATCTGTCGATGGACATCTTGGCTGCTTCCATAGTTTGGCTATTGTGAATTGTGCAGCTATAAACATAGATGCACATACGTCGGTCTGATAGTTTGGTTTCCATTCATTTGAGTAGATACCCAGAAGTGGTATTGCTGGATCATATTGTAGGTTCATTCCCATTCATCTGAGGATCCTCCATACTGTTTTCCAGAGTGGTTGCACTAGTTTGCAATTCCACCAACAGTGTATTAGAGTCCCCACTTCTCCACATCCTTGCCAGCAGTTGTTGTTGTTTGTGTTTTTTATGATTGCCATTCTGACTGGAGTTAGGTGAAATCTCAAGGTAGTTTTGATTTGCATCTCCCTGATTGCCAATGATGTGGAACATTTCCTCATACATTTATTGGCCATTTGTATTTCTTCTTTTGTGAAGTGTCTATTTAGATCCTTTGCCCATTTTTTGATTGGATTGTTTGCTTTCTTAGCTGTGATTTTCTTGAGTTCTTTGTATATCCTAGATATTAGACCTCTATCTGTAGAGTAACTGGCAAAAAGCTTCTCTCACTCTGTGGGCTCTCTGTTTAGGTTCTTGATAGTTTCCTTTGCTGCACAAAAGCTCTTCAGTTTATTTCAATCCCATGTATTGATCTTCCTGAGGGCTGCTTGTGCTTTTGAGGTCTTGTTGAGAAAGTTTTACCTGTGCCTATGTGTTAAAGTGTTGGTCCTATGCCCTCTTCAAGTAGCTGCAAGGTCTCTGGCCTGACTTCCAGGTCTTTGATCCACCTTGAGTTGACTCTTGTGAAGGGTGAGAAAGTGGGGTTTATTTCTAGTTTCCTGCATATGGTTAACCAGTTTTGCCAACACCATTTGTTAAAGAGGCTATCCACAATCCTTGTAATTCACCACATAAACAGAATCAAAGACAAAAGTCACATGATTATCTCAATTGATGCTGAAAAAGCATTTGATAAGATCCAACATCCATTCATGCTAAAAGCACTTCAGAGAATTGGAATAGAAGGAACATACCTCAACATCATAAAGGCAATATACAATAAACCCACAGCCAATATCATATTAAATGGAGAGAAACTGCAAGAGTTCCCACTAAAAACAGGAACAAGGCAAAGATGTCCATTATCACTTCTTCTGTTCAGTATAGTACTTGAGACTCTAGCCAGAGCAATAAGGCAAGAGAAGAAAATCAAAGGGTAAAGATAGGGAAAGAAGAACTAAAATTATCCCTTTTTGCAGATGACATGATATTATACGTAGAAGACCCAATAAACTCAACCAAAAAACTCATAGAACTGATCAACAAATTCAGCAAATTGTCTGGATACAAAATCAATCTTAAAAAATCAGAAGCTTTCCTGTATGCAAACCATAAATCCATTGAAAAAGAAATCCAGAAAACAATTCCACTCACAATAGCACCCCAAAAAACAAAATATTAGGGATAAACCTAACAAGGAGGTAAAAGACCTCTATAAGGAAAACTACAAAAAGTTGAAGAAAGAAATCGATGAAGACCTTAGAAAATGGAAATATCTTCCATGCTCTTGGATAGGCAAAATAAATATCATCAAAATGGCCATCTTCCCAAAACTGATCTACAGATTCAATGCAATACCCATGAAATTACCAAGGGCACTTCTCACAGAAATAGAAAAATCAGCTCTTAAATTCATCTGGAAAAACAAAAAGCCCAGGATAGCCAAAGTAGTTCTTAGCAACAAGAACCATGCAGGAGGTATCACAATACCTGACTTCAAACTCTACTACAAAGCCACAGTAATAAAAACAGCTTAATATTGGCACAAGAACAGACACACAGACCCATGGAGCAGAATAGAAGACTCAGAAACAGACCCACAGACTTACAGTCAACTGATTTTTGACAAAGGAGCCAAAAATATACACTGGAAAAAGGATTACTATTTTTTTTAGGTGAAATAAAATTCTAACCTTAAAGATACATGTCAGCCAGACATGGTAGAATATGCTTGTAATCCCAGAACTTAGAAAGTTGAGATAGGAGGATCACAGGTTTGAAGTCATCCTCAGCAACTTAGCAAGGCTCTCTGCAGCTTAGTGAGACCCTGTTTCCAAATAAGAAATAAAATCAGGCTGGAGGTATAGCTCAGAGACAGCCTTCATTTGGGTTCAATCCCCAGGGCCACAATAAAGAGAGAAAAAAAAGAAAGAAAGAAAGAAAGAAAGAAAGAAAGAAAGAAAGAAAGAAAGAAAGAAAGAAAGAAAGAAAGAAAGAAAGAAAGGAAAGAAAGAAGTGTGTCAATTATTTATGAATACACTACAGCTTGGGATATATTTCAAAATTAGTCTGGGAAGAAGAAAATTGTATAGGACATAGATGAATCTCACTTTTGATCTTTATTTATTTTTTAAATTTTGTTTTGAAAGATTTCAGTTTATTTTTCAAGTAAAGAAAAATGCTACCTAGGCTTTCATATGTCCCTTTACTTGAAGCATAATCCTCCGTGTATTTGCTTGCTTGTTAATTCTTGGTGAAAAACTTCTTTAATTGTCTCTTTCTTTCCAGAGTCTCTAAGGATTTCTGAATCTTGGGGGTCAAATTTCAACTTTACTATTTCTTACCTATGAGACCATGGGGAAGCTACTTAAGTTACTTTTGTATTCAGTCTCTTCATAGGAAAGACATTAATATAATAAACCTTACAAAATTTATATTATGAATGCTAAATGAGATGAAATATAGGAAGCTCAGAAAAATAAATAGTACATCTTAAACTTTCAATAAATATAGGTCATTACTATCATAATCATCTTTACCACTAAGGCAGTCATAGATTGGTAAACCTGGCAATTTTTGTCCTTTTATTAATTAGGGTACTCAACATCTTTGAGACATCTCTCATAGTCTTGGAGCATTTCCTACTTTAAGACTATTTTCCAGTGTAGCCAGAAACTCACTTTCTCTTCCTCCCTTGGAGAGGAGGCTTCCTTATATGATCTAGACTCCACCACAAACATACACCTAGGGCGATACTTCAAGTCAGAATCATGGGTTTTGCAAAGTTTTGTACAGGATGGACTCAAAAGCATCTGGCATTTTGAGAGCAGATTTCACAGATGCTCTAGTGTCTGGAGTGGCAGATCAGAGGTGTCAGCCAACCTCTCCAGGCTCAGCACTAGCAGTGAAAGGTGACTCACTGGAGAAGTCTGCATTATTTTCGTACTGTTCCTAAATATGTACACAGTTCATTTTCATTGTCTGAAAATTTTCTGTTCTGTTAAGTCACCACAAATGCTAAATTAGGAAATATTAAAAATTACTTCCAGGGAGAATCCAAGATTAGGTTCCTGTGAGCTGCTTTTCACATTTAAACCAATATATAAGCTTGCTTCTTTGTATTTTCATTTAGAGATGCCTTATTGAATATATATGGTTGATACATTGAACTCATAGCATGATAACTTGTGCCTGAACAAACATGAAGGATTTAGCACACATATTTTTGCTCAAGAGATACATCACAGTCTTTCTGTGCTTAGGAACACTAGACTGTGCTTCAGTGCAGCAACACCATCTTCACACATAGACAAACATACAATGATACGATAAAAGAAAAATAACAACAAATATTTTATGACATTCAATAAATTGCAAAAAAACCTTGCTGACAGTCTGGTCATCATGTTCAGCCTCTGCTGGTTGCTTGCACACCTGGAGATTTAAAATTTTCCTGCTCTGTTCATTCCATGAATGATTGGGGAAGTGCTGAAGTATTAGTTTTGGGTTTACAAATAATTTTAGCGAGTTGGAAAGCTTATAAATGTGGAAACTATGAAAAATGAGAACTGACCTTTAAACATTGCTTTCCCAGTGCAGTAGAGATTCTGTGCACTACTTCTTGTCCACTAATTATTTTGTTTTCTGTTTCAGTACTAGAGTGATATTCTTGAGGGCAAAAAGAATGGGATAAACCAGATACGGTGGCAAGTGCCTGTAATCCCAGTACTTGGGAGGCTGAAACAGGAGAATCATAAATTTGAGGCTAGCTTTCAAACTAAAAAATAAAAAAGGGTGGTGGTGCAGGTTGGAGGTAGAATGCCAGTGTGTTCAATACCTAGTAACAAAATGAATAAATAAATAATAAATAAATGAATAAATAAGTAAATAGCCATATGATAGGGCAATGATGTGGAAAAGAGAAACGGAGAAAAAAAATTTCTTTTGACCTGGTACCTTATGTGACACAGGAACTCATAATTTTGACTAAAAACACATCTTTGATTCTTGTCTTAAAATGTAATTAGTTCCATAATTATATAATACCAACTCAATCAAATACACATCAAGATAAAATCAGATTATTGATCTTTGATCACAATCACTTATTTTAATTAGTTACCAGTAAGTATGCTTATATTTTCCTAGCCTTATTGATAGAGCCTGGCACTAGGAATAATTGACCTTAACACATGAAGCCTAAATATTTATATTCATTGTTCATTCAATGTATATATATTGTGTTCCTTCTGTATATAGGACCCAGTTCTGGATGGTAGACTTAATTAACAAAATTAGCCTTTGTCATTGAGAATATTGAGGATTGTTTTTTCAGTTGTCCAATTAACTTTTATTATTTTTAGAATTCATTTTTATTGAAAAAAATTGTATATTTTAGAATGTATGCACTGTGAAATGTCTAAATTATGCTAATGTGAGATCAATAATATTATATACATATACATATATGTATATAAAAATAAAATAAAATAAAATTGGCATAGGAGTGTAGCTGAGAGTTAGAAGACCTCTGTTTTCAACTCCTAGTATCCTTCCCCTCCCCCAAAAAAGAAACAGAAAATGTGGTGTATATACATAATTGATTTTTACTCAGTCACAAAGAACAAAATTATGTCATTTTCAAGAAAATGAATGAAACTAGAGAATATTAGGTTGAGATCAGCCAGTAGCAGATGTGAAAGCTAGAGACAAAGTAGAGAAATATAGGGACTTAAATATATGGTTTTCAAATATTTTATCCCAATTCATAGGTATGTAGTATAAGATAGAATTAAAGTTTATTCTTTTGGATTTGAATAACTAGCATTTCCAGGACCATTTGTTGAAAAGTTACCTTTTCCCTTATGTATGAAATTGGTACCCTATTTGAATATCACTTGACTATGGATTTATTTCTGGACTCTATTTTCTTCTGTTGGTCATAAACAGACATAAAAACATGTCTTTTTTAATTCCAGTACCAAACTGCTTTTATTACTATAGTTTTTCATATTTGAAATCAGAAATATGATGGCATCAGCTTTGTTTTTCTGTGAAATTATGTTGGCTATTCAGGAGACTTTGTGATTCCATTTTACTTTTAGGGATTTTTCTGTTTAAACAATACAATTGGGTTTTTGATAGGGACTTAATTGAGTCTATAGATCAATTTGAGTAGTATAGAAAATTAAACTCTTAATTTGGCTAATCTACAAACATAGGATGTCTTTCCAATTACCTGTCTTTTAATTTGTTTATTTTTAATTGGTGCATTGTAATCATACACCTTTGTTAGGTACAAGCTGGTAAAGGTAAAGGCATACATGCACACATTTCTCATTTAATCCTTCCCCAATTCCCACTGCCCTCCCTCCTTCTCAAGTTCAGTTTAGTGATTGACTTTGATGTGTTAAAATTCTGTCAATTAAAAGAAGTTCAGTGTACAAATAGTATACCACTTTGGTTAAATTTATTAAGTATTTTATTTCTTTTCTTCTTTTTTGAATAGAATTGATTTAATTTATTTTTCATATATTGTTTAGCTATCTGAATGTGATAGATTTTTGTATGCTAGTTTTATATACTAAACTAGATTTATTCTTTTATTGTGTGTGTGATACTGGGAATTGAACTCAGGGGCATTCTACCTCTGAGCTACATCCCCCGCCCTATTTTTTATTCTTTATTTTGAAACAGGGTCTCACTAAGTTGCTGAGTGCCTCACTACACAGCTGAGGCTGGCTATGAACCCAGATCCTCCAGTCTCAGCCTCCCAAATGCTAAGATTACAAGTGTGTGCCACCATGACCGGCTTAAAATTCTTTTATTTTTGAAACAGGGTCTCACTAAGTTAGGAAGGCCTCACTAAGTAGCTGAGGCTGGCTGTGAACCTGCAATCTTCCTGTCTCAGCCTCCCAAGTACTGGGATTACAAGCGTGCACTAACATGCCTGGCTAGATTTATTCTTCTAACAATAGTTGTTTCTGGATCTCTAGAGTTCCCCATTTATTACGATGTTATCTAAAAACAATGATAATTTCACATTTTCCTTACCGATGTGAATGCTTGTTATTTCTTTCTTGTTTTTTTTTTTATTTGTTTGTTTTGTTTTGTTTTTGTTCAATTATTCTAGATAGAAGTTTTAGAACTATTTTGAAATGAAGTGGTAAGAATGGATATTCTTGCCTTACTCTAGATATGAGAACTCTTTTTGTATTTTCCTTAATTGATTATAGTGTTAACTATGGTACTCTTATACAATAAGTTTCTTATAAACTTATTTTATTTATAGTTTTAATATAAATGCTGGATTTTAAAAAATAATAGTCTTTCTTCATTTCATTAAAGCACTATATCACATTGATTGAGTTGTATACCTACATCAATATATAATCATTCTGATGTGCTATTGAATTTAGTGTACTAGTATTTTGTTGGCAATACCTACATCTGCATTTATTTACATACATTTACCTTTGTAGCACCCAAAACCATTTTAATTGATGGGAAATTTTTTGTATGTAAGCATAAACAGTGAGATCTTATATTCCTTCATCTTACTGATGTTATTTCTCTTCTGTGATATTTTTAAAAATGTTGATGCCCAAACTCTAAGAGCCAGAAATTCTTATGATCTTTAGTGTTATTGTAGGTGCTATAAAATTTCAAAGTTCTATTTATGCATACAACTTATAGCAAACCCTAAGAATCATGGTGATAACAGAAAGATGAGTGAAACAGAAGGCAAAGCCATATCTTATTATGAGAGAATTTATAGCCAAATAGACTTAAAACAAAGGCGAACCAGTAGGGAAAGAAAGCAATTAAGTATTAGAGACATTGGTTTCCTAAATTTGATTTGCATATGAATCACTTGGAATATTTTTTTGAAATGTATATTTTTTTAGGTTCCCTATTTTATCTTATTATTGGTGCATTATAATCATATATCTTTGTTAGGTAAAAGCTGGTAAAAGCATACATGCACACATCACTCATTTAACCCTTCCCCAATTCCAGCCCCATTCCCTTCCCTCTCCCTCTTTCTCAAGTTCAGTTTATCAAAGATTGACTCTGATATGTTTCTGAAAGTACATCATGTGCATTAGGTTGTTTCCCTCCCCCAACATCGTCTTCAGGTAAGTCACCTTCTTTGTTCATCTAAGGTTTCTCTTTCTTTGTCTAGAGTTCCTCTTATGTCCCACTTTCTCCCTAGCTTCCTCATAATAGGAAGAACATACATTTTTTTGTGACTGACTTATCTCACTTAACATAATGTTTTCTAGTTCCATCCATTTCCCTGCAAATTATGTGATTTTGTTCTTCTTTATGGCTGAGTAAAATTCCACTGTGTACATATCCCATAGTTCTATAATCCATTCATCTGTTGATGGACATCTTGGCTGGTTCCATAGTTTGGCAATTGTGAATTGTGTGGTTACAAACATAGACACACATGCATTGGTCTGATAGTTTGGTTTCCATTCTTTTGGGTAGATACCCAGGAGTGGAATTGCTGGATCATATGATAGCTTCATTCCTATTCATCTGAGGATCCTCCATATTGTTTTCTAAAGTGGTTGTACTAGTCTGCAATCCCACCAACAATGTATTAGAGTTCTCACTTCTCCACACCCTTGCCAGCATTTGATTTTTTGTTGTTGTTGTTGTTTTGTTTTTGATGATTGTTATTCTAATTAAGTGAAATCTCAGGTAGCTAATGATATTGAACATATCCTCATATATTTATGGGCCATTTATATTCATTCTTTTGTGAAGTGTCTATTTAGATCATTTGCCATTACAATACCTGACTTCAAACTATACTACAAAGGCATAGTAATAAAAACAGCATGGTAATGGCACAAAAACAGACACATAGACCAATGGAGCAGAATAGAAGACTCAGGAACAAACACACACACTTACAGTCAATTTATTTTTGACCAAGGAGCCAAAAACATACACTGGAAAAAAGATAGCCTCTTCACAAATGGTGTTGGTCAAATTGGTTAACTGTATGCAGGAAAATAGAAACAAACCCTACTTACTCACCTTGCACAAGAGTCAATTCAAGATGAATCAAGGACCTGGAAATCAGGCCAGAGACCTTGCAGCTACTTGAAGAGGGTATAGGCCCAGCACTCACTTCAACACACAGATACAAATAAAAACTTTCTCAACAAGACCCCAAAGGCACAAACAACTCAAAGGAAGATCAATACATGAGATTGCATTAAACTGAAGAGTTTCTGTGCAGCAAAGGAAACTATCAAGAACCTCAACAGAGAACCCACAGAGTGGGAGAACATTTTTGCCAGCTACTTCCCTGATAGAGGACTGATATCTAGAATACACAGAGAACTCAAGAAATTCACAGCTAAGAAAACAAATAACCCAATCAAAAAAGTTTCCTTATTTTAAACCAATTAAATTTGTAGAAATGAGATTGCACATACATTCAGGAAAGGGTTCCTAGTGATTCCGAATCAGAAAGCTTGAAGATTATACTTCAAAGGAAAATAATTGTTCATGAGCTATATAGAACTTTGTGGCTTATATGTGGAGAATATAAGTCTAAAGTTAAATTCACTCACATAAAACAAAATCCTCCACTATACCTAGAATAACATGTATCCCTTCAAAATTCATATGTTGAAATATATTTACCTCAGTTATGGTTTTAAGGATACAGCCTGAGGATAAAGCTCTTGTAATTGGCTGAAGAGACCAAACACACACACACACACACACACACACACACACACACGTGTGTGAACATACGTTTCTATATACAAAGGAGCTCTGGTTTTACATATGAAAAAGGGCACAATATTTGTCTACATATGAATATCCTACTATTTAACAGAAAAATATGTCAACTATTGACTAGGTCAATACCTTTGTTTTGTTAAAGTCACTATACTGATTTTTTTTGCAAATTTATTTTATGAAATTTATCAATAGTATGTTATTTATTCTAATCAGAATGTTAGATAGACTGAATCTTTATATTTATAAATTTAGACATATTGACATTTTCTTCCCAGAAATACTGGTTGTTTGTTTAGCATTAATTCTTCTAGGGTACATAAAATTGCAAAAATAGAAATAGTATTGATTTAAATAATCTAATTTTAAATGTTCATTCCTAACCTATGATGTAGTTTTGAATTTTCAGCTGTTAATCTCTCTTGATTGTTTTATTCAACCTTGCAACTCTTTGCTTCTTCAGAGGCAATAGTTTTATTTCTTGCTTCAGTGTTTCTGTGTGGGAAGGGGCCTGCCTAGTAAAATTGTTCTTGAGAAGAGATGTACTTGGAATGATTTCAATTAACTAGAAATTACTTCCTTCATTATAAAATGCTTAATCTACCATGAAGGCAAAATAAATCAAGTATGAAGTAGGGAGGAGCCAGATAAAGAATGAAGTGTGCTTTAGTCAGAGAAAAACATTACATTATTTTGAGTCTATTTTCTGAGTAAAATTCAATGATAGCACACCTCGTCTACCCATAGATGCAGGAATTAAAACTTTATAAAACTTTGATAGAAAATTACATGGACAAAGTGATTGGAGATCAAGACTATTATTTAAAACTGTAAACTAATACTTCACTTCCCTAATAACTTTGTTAAAATAGAGTCTGCTTGTTAGGCTTGCTGGAACATACCTGGAATCCCAGTACTTGGGAGACTGGGACAGGAGGATTGCAGGTTTTAGTCCAGTCTCGGCAACTCAGTGAGACCCTCAGCACCTTAATGAGACCCCATTTCAAAAATAAATAAAATAAAGGGATGGGGGCATAGCTCAGAGGTAGAATGCACCTAGGCTCAATCTCCTGTACCAATACATACATACATACATACATGCATACATACATACATACATGCAAGCATACATAATAGAATTTGCTTGAGTTCTACAAAATGTAATGTAAATTGATCTGGCTAACTAATGTTATCTTTCTAATACTTGAAGTAGGATACAAAAATATGGTGCCTAAGGGGGGAGGGATAAAAAAATTTGAAATATTCATAACATCACTAAAGAAAAAAATTACAGAAGAATTAACAATGCATTAAACAATAAGAATGAAAGAAAAAAAATTTAGACAATGTTCGAGTTGTCCAAAGATTTATTTTTAGCCTCTACATCTGGTATCTCCACAATCAATCTTCCCATTAAACACAAACATGGACCCTATCAGTTAACCTCCAAACCGTGCATGCTTAGATTAAAGAAACTGCCCCAAACTGCTCTTTTTTGTACACAGCTATTATAATTCAGGGGCAAAAACACGATGTCATCTATATGTAAGCCAAATTCAGCCCACCATTGGTTTTTACCTTTGTAAGTGGCTGAAATAAATAAACAGAATAGGATTACCCACTCAGGAACTCCTCTCTCTCTCTCTCTCTCTCTCTCTCTCTCTCTCTCTCTCTCTCTCTCTTTCTCTCTCTCTCTCTCTCTGTCACACACACACACACACACACACACACACACACACACACACACATAGTGCATGCTGGGAAAAAACAATGTGTAATTGATAGCATTTGTCCTGGACCTGATCTTTCCAGAACAAATTTGACAACCCCTATTCTAAGTCAATAAGCATTTCTGTATGTTAAAGCAGGGCAATTGCCTGCTAGGAAGCCAAAACTTTGACTCCTAAATATTGCCAATTCTACATTCCATAGGTATTTTTATAATTCCCTCCTTGGCTAACATTAATTTTATTATTTACATATGTATTTTCTCTCCTATCAGCACGATAGTGAAATTTGGAGGGTATATATATTCTAGTTACCTTTCTCTCCAATATTTATACGATCTCTACAGTTCATAGAGGCTCAAATAGTTTAGGTAGGTAATTTAATATCACATTTGATGGGAGTAGGTAAATAGTAGGCATGAATTTATCTCCTTCTACTCATAATTTTATCATTTATTTTAGTGCTAGTTTTCTTTTAAAATGAGATTGAATAAATGCGAATATTTGTCTTAATCCATTCTTTGCTCATGTATTTCTTTTAAATTTTTCCAAGAGCAAATTGGCTCTTCCAGCTGTAATTCCTGAATTGTTAAAACTGTGTTTTCAAAGTAATTAAAAGTATATGTAAGAAGAAGAAATCATTAACATATGAGTCCAAAGACTGCCCCACTGTTTTTGGACTGTTTTTCCACTGGCAAATTAATGAGGGATGAAGAGATCATGACAGTTCAGTACCATATTGATTCTCCAGAATTAAGTGTTGAGATATGAAAAATTATATCTTTTAGTTTCTGTACATTGCAGCGAAGATTGCCTGCAGTTTCATTGGTCTAGGCTGTTGAGTGTGGCCAATGTGTCAAAATTAAATGTTTCAGGCCACTTATATCCTCACAATGGGGATTACTGGAAGAAAAATAAGTTAAACTATTGGAAATGAAGGTATGAGAACATTAGCAATGCATGTGATGGGAGGGTGAAGAGAGGAATGGTATTTGGAAAAAAATAACTTTACAGGTTTTTTGTTTTGTTTTGTTTTTGTACTGAGAATTGAACCTAGAGGCTTTCTACCTCCAAGTTATACACCTAATCCGATTTTATTTCTTATTTGAAAACAGGGTCTCACTAAGTTGCCAAGGCTTCGTTCGAACTTGTGATCCTCCTGTCTCAGCCTCCCAAGTACTGTGATTACAAGTATGGGCCACCACACCTGGCTACTTTTACAATTTTCAAAAGATACAATTATGGAACTGTATTTTTAAAAAATATATTTTCCCCATAGATGTGAGCTAGGAATAGAACAAATACTAGAAGCCAATAAAAAATGTACATGATTTTACGAGCATTCAGGTTGAGGCCCTGGTGGCAGAATTTGAATCTTAGTCAAGAGACTTCAGAGGGACCATATGGGGGCATTTTTCACCATGTTCCTGGATCTTGTGGGCATGTGATAAAGGTCTAAAACAGGATGTGGGACAAGCTGATGCATTTCTTGAAATGCTACTGGAAAGATGGAAGGACATTATAAAGATAATGCTGAGTCTAGAATCACATTCCCTCTGCAACAAGTATCCCATTTTGGGATTGTTTGTTCAAATAGGGGGGAAATAATCATATAGCAAAATGCAAATTAACTAAATAGAACTGTGGAGAGGGGAATGCCTCATGGACCTACTGGTGGAATTTTTTTTTTTCTTTAGTCTATACTTCAAGACAACTGGTATTGAAAAACTATTAGACGCCAATGTGAGAAGGAAGCAAAAGTCAGTAATTGGCACTTCTTTCATAGCCCCACTTCTTGTGTGTGTGTGTGTGTGTGTGTGTGTGTGTGTGTGTGTGTTTTACTGAGAATTGAACCCATAGGCATTCTACTTCTGAGCTACACCTTCAGTCCCTATTTTATTTTATTTTTATTTTGAGACAGGGTCTCACTAAGTTGCCGAGAATTTTGCTATGTTGCTAAAGTTGGCCTCAAATCTGTTGAACCTCCTGTCTCCATCTCCCAATTACCGGGATTACAGTTGTGCACCACTTCTTCCTACAGAGCTCCAGAATTTTTCTGTTAACCAAGGCCTGATAAATAATCTGGTGAATCATGTAGCGATGATCATGGTCACAGCCAGGATTTAGAGTGAATAGAATGAAAATTACAGGAAATATTTTGTCATGGATGTGAGAGGAGGCCCATGGGTTGTGGTAAACATATATAACTAAGATTATAGAAGATAGCTGAGAGGTAGATAAACTACATTACCTTTACCAGCTCTTCTGTTGATGGGTGCTTATGTTGACTCCATATCTTGACTATTGTTAATGGTGCTGCATTTATCAAGGGAGTACATATATTTATTCAACATATATATTTCCTTTCCTTTAGATAAGTAATCAGCAGTGGAATTTCAGAACCACATGGTGATTGCATTTTTAAATTTTTTGAGGATGGGATTCCTTTTCTCCACATCATCACCAGTGCTTGTTTTCTTTTTCATCTTTTTGGTAACAGTTATTCTAACAGGAATGAGGTAATATCTCTTTGTGGTTTTGAT
Organism: Graphiurus murinus; assembly: GCA_004027655.1. Taxonomy (NCBI): domain Eukaryota; kingdom Metazoa; phylum Chordata; class Mammalia; order Rodentia; family Gliridae; genus Graphiurus; species Graphiurus murinus. The sequence continues at coordinate 57,211 of PVLC010005715.1, forward strand.
TCTCATCTCCGTGATGATTAATAATATTGAGCATTTTTGCCATACTTGTGAGCTAAGCTTCTTGTATGTCTCCTTTTAAGAAATGTCTATCAGATCCTTTGTCCACTTTTTAATTGAATTACTGTTTTCTTGGTATTGAGCTGTTTTGCTTCCTCATGTGTTTTGGATATAAATTCTTCATCAAATGTGTACTTTGAAAACCCATTTTGTAGGTTGTCCTTTCCTGCTGTGTAGAAGTGGAAAGCAGAATAAAACTACCAGAGGTTAGGATGGTTGGGAGAGAAGATAAGCAGATGTTGGTCAAAGGATACAAAATTATAGTTATATGAGAGGAATAAATTCAAGAGACCTATTGTACAGCCTGGTGACTATACTAATGGATGACTATACTAAATATTATTTTTGAAAATGCTAAGGGTAGATATTGCATAACTCACCACAGAAAATAATTGCTAAGGAAATGCATATTTAATGTGCTATATTTGGCCATTCTACAATGTATATATACTTCAAAATATAATGTTACATGTGAAAACATACAATTTATATATCAATTTGATATTTAAAATTTTGTTTATGTATTAATTAATACTGGGTATTGAACTAGGACCTTATGCATATGCAAAGCCAGCAATCTATCATTAAGTCACATTCCAAGTCCTCTTTAATTTTTTTAAATACTTTTATTGATTCATTGTAATTATACATTACAGTGAGGTTCAAAGTAATACAAACAATGCTACGTCGATAGATGAAGGTATCACTATCAATCTCATTAATTTCTTTGTATTTCATTTTTTAGGAAACTATAAGAGGCTTACTTAGAGAGTGGGGATACAGGGTAAGAAAAGACTATGATAAAGCTTACATTCTAGAGAAAAGCTCTGAAACAGTCTGTTTCCCCAACTGGAAAAAGGCCTAATATCTTTGAGACAGGATCTCACTAAGCTTCCCAACTTGGACTTCCGACCTGTGATCTTCTTGTCTTAGCTTCCTGAGTAGTTTGAATAACAGGTGTGCACTACTGTACCCAGGTAAAATAGATACATTTTTAAAATAATAAAAATGTTAGGTGTGGTTATGCACACCTGTCATCCCAGCTACTCTGGAGTCTAAGACAGGAGGATTACAAGTTCAAAGTCAGCCTTGGCAACTTAGCTACATCCTGTCTGAAAAATAAGAAAAAGGGGAGAGGGATGGAGGCATGGTGTAAATCAAGCACTACTGGGTTCAATCCCAAGGAAGAGGAGAAAGAAAAAACAGAGGAGAAAGAGGAGGAGAAGAAGGAGTCGGAATAGGAGGAGGAGGAGAAGGAGGAGGAGAAGGAGGAGGAGGAGGAGGAGGACAGGAGGAGGAGGAGGAGAAGGAGAAGAAGAAGGAAAGCTGAGAGGTAGAGACATGCATAAGCAAGGCATATTTGAGCTTAGGTAGTGCTACACTACAAAATCCCATAGATTTAAAGCTCCAAAGGGTAGCAACTCTATGTGGAATGGTTAACCTTCATTAACAAGAGTGCTGCCACAACCACGTGTCAGTACTGCTAAAGCTCTACTGACTTCCTGCTTTAATTTGTAAGCCGGGTATGTAAGATTAAAAGATAAAATGCACAAATGCAACATAGATGAAACCCTGTTTACTTTCGGCATTTAAGAAATGGGATAAATAATTCAAATTATGTTATTGTCATACATCGAGCTTCAAGCTGTGTTTGTATTTGACACCAAATGGCAAAGAGCCTTGGGAACTCTTAGTTCCATGGGAGTTATATTTGTTGAGGCATTTATTTAGTATATTTAGGTGTATTTAGCTTTGTTCAAGTTCTTTACATATTTTAATGTAAATTTTTGGTACTCTTCATACTTTTTATTGTAGAAAGTACTCTAAATCTAAATTTTACAGCTAACATAATGAGTTTGAGACATAAAATATTTTTCCAAGGTCATAGTGATGATATCTGGTAGGTTAGAGGACTTGATACACATCTTTTTCATTCTTTTGGCCAAGCCTTTAATAACAACATTCTACTGAAGAAAATGGGATTCAGCATGATTGAGTCGCTCAAGGTCAATGAGTGGTATACAAGTAGAAACCCCATGTCCTTAATTCTGTATGCCCATCTGATTGTACAGGCTGCTTATATTTGCTTTCATAACAAAATACTTCTTTGATCCATTGAAAGTCATTGTTCTTATTTGAGAAGCTTTCAAGGTAATCAGTACCTGCGAACTAAGTAATGTAATTTTATGAGGTATTTATTTAATGACTACATCTTTTGTAAAAATTAGTTCTGTACATTTTCAGTTAACCTGTTGTGTTCTTGTTATTGACACAGCAAAATCTGACTATGTAGCTGGTTAAGGAGGTATCCTTGTTAATCATATAAAAAAATTATCCAACTATTTGGAGCTAAACTGATTCCTATGTCCCTCAAATCACCAATCTTGAAACAAAATATCAGAAATGTGGCAGGATGAGCTTAAATCTTTAAATGAAAAAACTCAAACAATACAATCTGAACTACAGACCTCTAAAGCTCTCTCGGGAGTTTTAATTAAGGATAATGCTCTTCTCTTCAGGAAAGAGAGAGACCCTTTAAAACCTTATGGGAAAAAAAGCAATAGATCTTAAATCCATGTAAGAAATCAGAGAAAAATACTACATACTAATCCTGCTACTGTAATTGAAGTTATTTTGAAGATTTAATTCTCACTCCTCCCTTTTTGCCAAAGGCTAATTCTTTTGCATGCCAGTGATAAGGTTCAATATCCACACAAGCTCAGAAATATCTTCCTTGGGGCTTTAGGAAGTAATGCTATAGATAAAGATAGAGTTGCTTCTATTATAAGAAAAGGAATTATATATGCAATATAAAATGTTTTCTCCTTTTAATTATCCTCTTGCTTTCTATTCAAAGGTCTTTGACATTTCTCCCAAAGAAGTGCTATTTTACCTTAGACAACCCTGTTCATCCTCATATATTCATTCATTTGCTGTATCATTGAGTAAAAAAAAAATTACAAGCAACCACAAACATTCTCCTTAAGGCAATATAGTAGATTGGACCTCATCCAAAGTATAACATTGACCAAGAGTTATGGTGCTTGGTTCATGGAATGTTAGGACATATAGAGTTTATGATTTTTTTAATTGACAGTTTTTGAGACAGGGGATATCTCTCCCATTTTTAAAATCTGAATTTGCAGTTTCTCCTTAAAAATTCATATCTGCTAATATAGGTTCTACATTTCTGCATTGGGAACATTTGGGTGGCTTGTGGTATCACCAACCCACCATGTATGCTGACACTTCATATTATTCCAAATATCTCCTACTGTTTCTGTATGCTTTTGAGTATTCCACAACTGCAATAAACTTGACACTTATGCCTGTGATATTCATGGTTTTATTATCTATAAGAACATCTCAAGTTAAAGGACATAAAATGGTATGACACTATACTGAGAATCAAATTATCTGTATCAGTTGTGCAATACTATATAGTAGCATATCACTGAATTAGGAAGTGGGTATAGCCCATTTCCATTTGTTTCATCTCAGCCAAATATTGTCTTTTTCAACTCATCATTGCATGGAAAATAACCTAGTAAAACAAAAATAAATAAGCACGAATATACAAATGTTAAAGTAATATTTTTTACTTTGCAAAATGACCCCAAGGAAAAATATAAGCTTATTTCTCATGATAGAAGACAAGACCTAATAAATACATCTGCAAAGAGATGTGTTTAGTAGCATGATGTTATATTCATTAGAGAGCTAGATTTATGCCATGATGAAAGCATCATGGACATTTTATGAAAAAGCATATAAAGCTATTTTATAATACTTCTGATGAATATTACAGCAAAAGAAAAATTGTTCATCAAGTGAAAGAGAAAACTTAAATGGAAATTGAAATTGTATTTTACATTGGATTTGAGTATAATAGAGCAAGAATATATAACTCTCCTTAGCAATGTGGTTTATAAAAATTACAATAGATTGCATAAGTACTCTGTAGATTAGTGGGAAATAAATGGGACTTCCAAGGTTTATGTCAAATAAAACTTCACTGCAAAATTTTAAGCAGTATTTTCTTTGTATAATCCATTAACATATACCACAAATATTTATTCATAACTGTTAATGCCAAGTATTTTTCTTTGTTCTCATGATTATTTCAGGCTGGTTAGGGACACAGACATTAAACAATCGTACAAATACATAAATTGCACTAAAATTTATTTGTTTTCAGGAGATAGGGGATGAGGATGTTGGGGAATAATGGATTTATTTTGGGGATGAAGGGAATATTATAAAATTAGATAGTAATCATAGTTGCACAATTCTGCATATAGCATAAATAAAATTAATTAAATTTAATGCCAATTATAGTGTGTGTGTGTGTGTGTGTGTGTGTGTAGTACTGGCAATTGAACCCAGGGGCTTTCTACTTCTGAGCTATACTCACAGCTCTTTTTTGTTTTTTTATTCTGAAGCAGGGTCTCACTAAGTTACCACACACTAGCCTTAAACTTATGATCATCCTGTCTTAGTCTCCCAAATACTGGAATTACAGGTGTGATACTCTTGCCTTAGTCTCCAAGTACTGGAAGTACAGGCATGAGCCACAATACCTGGATTGCAAATTATATCTTTAGAAAGTAAGCCAGATGTGGTGGCCCGCCTGTAATCCCAGTACTTGGGAGGCTGAGTTGCAGGTTTGAAGACAGTCTCAGCAAGATAGTGAGACTCTCAACAACTTAGCAAGACCCTGTTTCAAAAAAAAAAGGTTGGAGGTGTAGCTTGGAGGCACACTGCCTCTGGGTTCAATTCCTAGTACGAAAGAGTGGGGGGAGCAGTAACTTTTTTAAAAAATCAGACCTTTTGTGTCTCAAAACCCTCCTTCCAATGATGTTTATCAAGCTTAGAATGCTTAAAATCATTTGTATGGTCTTTGAAGATTTAAATTTTAAAGACCATTAATTCAACCTCAACTGCCACTATTCTGTGCTTACTAACACCGCCCACGTATACAACATCCTGCTGTTCTTTAACTACCAAACTTGCCTTAATGACTTAACCCTCACTGTTTCTCTTTCTGGAAAGCCAGTGCTATAGTAGTAGTGTTGAATATCTCCCAAGGCCCAAATGTTGATGGCATGGTCCCAGGGTGGCGTTAGCATGTGGTGGAACCTTTGAGAGGGAAGGGCTAGCAAGGGCTCTTTAAGTCATTCAGTGTATGCCCATGAAGGGGATTGTAGGACCCTATTCTCTTCCTTTTTCTCTTTTTACTCCCTGGTTATGAGGTATATATTTGCTCCACTGTACACTCCTACCTTAATGTCCTTCCTTGCCAGAAGCCTAAGGCAATGGGGCCAATTAATCATGGACTGAAACCTCCAAAACTGCTAGCAGAAACAAGCCTTTTCTCTTTATAAATTAACTACCTCCAGCATTTTATTATAGTGACTGAAAGCTGACTAATACAGTAACATAAATAGTTTCAGTTTCTTTTTTCATTAAAATTCACATGTGAATTCAAAAGCTTTAGAGAAGTCTTTCATGAATGCAATATCTAAAATAGCTGTTTCTCTACCTCCATTACCCACCCATATAGTACTTATATTTTCTTATTTTTTAACTCTCAGTAGTTCTTAACATTCTGTAGACTATTATTTATGTTTCTAGTCTTCCCCACTAGGAATGAGACAAAGCCTGTATTCTTTATTTGTGTGTTTGTTTGTTTTGTATTTGTTTGTTTTGTATTTGTTTTGAAACAGGGCACTCCTATGTTGCCCTGGCTGACCTTGAACTCCTGATCCTCCTTCTTGGACCTCAAAATTAGATAGTATTATAAACAGGAAACATTGCTCAAGCTTGTGTTTTATTTACTGGTAGGACTTAGCATTTTTTGTTAAATGAAAAAAAATAAATGAAGGAAGTATATACTGAGTATATTGAACATAATATTTAATCCCTCTGTTTTAGTTTTGTCATCTACATGATATGAATAAAATGCTATTCATATTAATTCTGTTTCAAAAGATTTTATGGCTGAATAAAATCCTGCATACAAGATGGGTGTGGTGATGCACACTTGTAATCCCAGTACTTGGGAGGCTGAGAAAGGAGGATCGGGGTTTTCGGCCAGCCTCAGCTACATAGTGAGGCTCTCCACAACTTAGTGAGGCCCTGTTTCAAAATAAATTATAAAAAAATAGGACTGGAGGTGTAGCTTGAAGGTAGAATGCTCCAGGGTTCAATCTCCAGTACTAAAAGAAAAAAATAATAATAATGCATGCCAAATACCTGGCATGTAGTCTACCTATCTTCAAAGACAGGGGCAAAACTATTTAAAGAGCTTCTGAATTTTATATTTTCAGACATAATCAAAATATGCATTAATAATTCACCCTTTCTTGAAAACATGTATACTTAAATTTCAAGAAATGAAAGAGGTAATATGAAACAGGAAGAAGAAAAACATTTGAGGTTTAAATCTAAGAGACCTTAAAAGTGGATATTGTAAGTGATTTCTTGAATTGCCTCACTTAATGTCACAAAAGCCCCCAGAGTAATTGGAGTACTTGTCCCACAGTACTTGCTAAAGGAAAAGAATTATTCAGGCCTGCTGATTTATCCATAGAAATAATCTGCAGAAAGAAGACTTGAGTGCTGAAACAATTTTATGCTGTCAACATCTAAAAGAGTATTGCCCAAAGGAAAGTATAAAAACTCAGAGGATCTGAAAATTCTTCTAGTTTCCTGGCTTTGTATTAAAATAATAGCAATGGTACAGTGTTACATTTTCTTCTCAAGAAGAAAAAAATACAAGAAATCCTCAATTCTGAATAAATAATTATCAATTAGGGAAGTATGGGACATATGCTTAAAAGGACCATCTGAACTATTCAATCCTTTATTCCCGTAAGTGTCATATAATGAGTACCTAATGTTTCATGGGTTTGCTCTAGGGACTATAATATAGGATAAAATAAACAAATCTTATATCTTTATGGATATTAAAGTGCCATAGTGGATAAAGCTATTAAGCAAACTAGAAACAAATATATAAATGTACATATGTTCAAAAGTGTTTTAAAATAGGCCTGGTTGTATAGCTCAGAAGTAGAAAACCCCTGTGTTCAATCCCCAGCACCACAAAAAACAAGAAAGAGTAAAACAATAAAAATAAAAAATAGTTTTATGTAAGTAAAAGAGAGACTAACTCAATTAGTTTTGTATTTTGAAGTCAGTCCTTCCTTCCTTCCTTCCTTCCTTCCTTCCTTCCTTCCTTCCTTCCTTCCTTCCTTTCTTCCTTCCTTCCTTCCTTCTTTCCTTCTTTTTATTGGGAGGGGCACTAGGGATTAGACTAGGGGCATTCTAACTCTGAGTTACACCATAGCCATTTCTATTTTTTATTTTTTTTTAAACAATGTCTCACTAAGTTTCGGAGGATCTTGCTAAATTTCTGAGGCTGGTCTCAAATCTGTAATCCTCTTGTCTCAGTCTCTTCTGAGATTACAGGTGTACACCACCACATTTGGCTTATAAGTATTTTTCTTTAGAAAGCTATCTCTTCATTATATGTACCTCAAGTGGCCTGTACTAGGATGCTGTGTCATTGGGTATGGATAGGGATAAACAAACTGAAAGGTCTACTGGGGTTGGGGTTAATTGGGAAAATGTGAGGGAAGAGAAGAAGCCTCTCAAAAACAGTGTTTACAATTGTTTACCAAGTAATTGTATGTGATGTCTCTCCTGGTGTCTATGACACTGCCCAACTCCATAAAACCAGTAGAAATCTTTTATATGGAGAAAAAGACAACATTTATACAGATTTCTTATGGATATAAACAATGATGATGATGATGATGATAATAATATCATCTAACTTTTGGCTTATAACTTCTAACTCAGTTTACAGGGTGTTTGCCTAGCATGTGTGGGGCCCTGAGTCCAATCCTTAGTATTGCAATAAATAAATAAATAAATAAATAAATAAATAAATAAATAAATAAATAAGTAAATACCTATTTTACTTTATTGATTATTCACATGCTATTCTCTGTAGTATATATGCTTCTTATTCATTATGACACTTGATTGTTAAAATAATAATTTGAACTAAATGTCATTATTTCAATATTATAATGGAGGATTTAGGGATGCAATTCCACAGAATTCCAATATCATCCATGTTTGTCCCAGTCAAAAGTCCATATGGCCCTAGTTGCTAAACCTAAGTCAACCTAAGCATTATCTGTGGTGATGTTTAAGTCACATACTGTGAGGACTCATAGTTTCCTGATGCTGCAGATGTGATGTTGGGCCCAGGACCCAAATAAAGAGAATGTGATGAGGATTACACTTTCAAAACCTCTGAAGAAAATTCTAATTTCCCTTGATTATGTGTGAGATAAAAGACTACAATCCAACACCTCTAATATTTTTGATTTGACTTGGAAATCCACTTACTTTCCACCTTTTTGAGATATGATAGAGAACTGTTTAGCCTCTAAAGCTAATATTCTTAATAATGTTCTAACCTGAACAAGTGTAACAGTGGCCAACATCAGGGAAGCCAGTAAAGTGGTGAACCTGTCAGTATTCAGCTTTACTCTCATTGATTTCCCTAGAAGGTATTTTGCCTCTTGAAATAGAGCTAGTTTAAAAGCAATGGAAAGAAGACAAGTTGGACCCCAGGACTGTGCTAGAAAGAATATCTTTCAAATAATCAATAGCTACATGAAGTAGATATGGAATATAAATTCCACCTTGTAAGACTATTGTCAGCACATTCTTCTGCTTTTAGACTTACCCTAATTCTCACATCCAGAGGCTATCTTCACTGTAAATTGTGATAAAATCTAGGGCAATTGTAACATACACTCATGTCAACAACTTCTCAGTTAGATGAAGCTTTCCATCTATTTAACACACAGGTAATAAAAATTGTTGCTAGTAATAATAAAGGATGTATAAAATGTTCTTGCTCTGGAAAATATAATCAATAACATTCCAAAATATTGCATTTTCAAGTTGACAAGCCTATGCTTAGCTTGTGCCATTCCATCACACTTGAATCCATGAGTTCCACTCATTATTTTAATCACTAAAACTTGTTTCAGTATTAGAGGACAAAAAAGGACATTTTAGCTTTCAAAAGTATATTAATGTTTACAATAATGTTTTCTAGCATTTATACGTATTCATACTTATTCATATGAATTTTCTATTTTATATCATTTGACAATTGTCACATTAAAATAGTAATGTAATAGCACTACTACTCTTATAAAAATAATAATTCAAATTATGGTACTATTAGTGCATAAATTACCACAACCATCAGTTATCCTATTGCAAAGAATAAAATGGAAACTGTACACAGTAGTTCATAAAAATAAACACTTAAATGAAAATTCTAACACTATTTTAAACTTCAACAGGTACTTGAAAAATGACAATAAGATGTATTTGGGTCCCTGTGCTACTGGGATATAGGTACTTTCCTATTTGAAAGGCTGAAAGGATTCCGATACAGAGCTGTCTTTGAGGAATAGAGTACAACTTTTATAAAGACATTCCCTACAGACGTTAAGAACATAGACAATGAGGAAAACTAAATTAAAAAATTTTAATGTACTATTCAGGAGTTGGAGTGCATCTGGAACAATTTAATCTTCCTGAAATTTGGTTTTCTTGTTTCTCTAACTGGGAAAATGATATCTCAGTTGACTTTAGTCAAAAAAGCCATGAAAAAAGAATTCCTTAACATAGCTTTCCATATATGTCATTGATGAGCAATTAAAGTGTATGACAGTCAGGTTCTCAAGTGAGAATAAGAGAGTTAAATATTCTATTCTCTAAACAAAACAAGTCAGCACAGACGTATCACATAGTCTCACTCAGGTGTAGAATTTTAAAAGGGTAAGAGCAGAATGCTGGCTACCAGAGGATAGGGGCTATAGATAGATGTGGAGGGGTGGATTTCAATAGGCACTAGGTTACCTATTAGTACCCTTAGTACTACTGGTACTAAGTTACAAAGGAGCAAGAGAATCTGGGGTACTATTGCACAGTATGGTGACTATAGATAACAGTTATGTACTATACATTCCTAAAAGCTAGAGGAAAGTATTTTAAAGTTTCTCAGGTGAAGGGAGAGAAACTTGATGAAGGAAATACTGCAATGTACATGATGTACATACACAGAATCATCAGTGCCAGTCTCACCCTGCGGGGAGGAGGCTCAGTGAGTGCTGTGTGCATGTATGCCTCTATCACTCTGAACTTCATCATGATGTGTGATTACAATGCACCAATAAAAAGAAAAGAAAGTTTATACATATGCATATGTAATAAAAATTAATGGCACCTCATAATATGTACAAATTTTATGTACAGCTTTTGTGTTTTTTGTGCATCAGGCAAAAGTTAAAAAGTAATAAGAAAGAAAATATTAAAATTTGTCAGTAGAAAATACAAATAAAAATAAAAGTAAAACCTTTTTCTGCACTTACCACATCTGAGATAATTGGGAAGATTACAAAAATCTTTCTTTACTTTGTTTAGTAATTATTCTATAAAATGGGTTAATGGTAATATCAACTACATAAAAAGGCTCTGAGAAGTTTCTGCATGGAACAAACTCTCATTAGCTGTTCTCCTTTATTGCAAGTGCTATGGTTAAAGCACACTATTATTTGTTTCTTTTTTGAGAAGGCAAATTTATGGTTACTGCTTACATATCTATAGGTGAATTCTTTGTTTGCTATGCTGTCTAAGCAAAGTTTTAATCCTAGATTAGTCCCCGCTGAGAAATAATTATGATTGGAACATACTTTCCCACAAGTGTGGGTTGATAAAGACAAACAGAAGAAAGTGCTAGAAAATTAACTTACTAAGAAGAAAATAATATGATACATTCAAATAGTCCATTTAAAATCATTTTTATAAGTCAGGCATGGTGAATACATGCCTGAAATCACAGTACTTGGGAGACTGAGATGGATCACAGGTTCCAGGACAGTTTTAGCAATTTAGTGAGACCCTGTTTTAAAGGAAAAAATAAAAAGAACTGGGGTGTAGCTCAGAAGTAAAATGCTCATGGGTTCAATCTCTAATAAGACACACACACACACATGTTTTTGGAATGTCCCTGATACTTCTTTCTATAGATTTGAGTACAATTATTAATACTTTAGTCCTCCCTTTATCCAAGTTCCAAGATCCCCAGTGGATGCTTGGAACAATGGGTAGTATCTAAGCCTATATATATATATATATATATATATATATATATATATATATATATATATATATATATATATTGTTCCTATGCATGGTTATTTATGGTAAGTATAATTAGTATAATTCATAAATTAGTCACAGAAATAAAATAATAATAATAATAATAATAATAATAATAAATAATTGTAATCACTAATACAGTACAATGATTATAGCAATACATTGTAGTAAAGGTTGTATGAATGTGATCTCTCTCCTTTTCATTTTGTCTTACTGTATCATACTCCTTCCTGTGGTGAAGTGAGATGATAAGATGCCTATGTGATTAGATGAAATGAGGTGAATGATATAAGCATTTTGATGTGGTATTTGTCTACTATGTTATGGCTGTTTGAACAAAAGCACTGTGAGACCTGCACAGTCAATCTGACAAGATGACTTTTAAGCGCTAATGGATGGGTAGTATATACAGCCTTGGCATACTAAACAGAGGTATAATTTATGCTCCAGGCAGGAGGATAAAGATGCCCTGAGATTTTACCATACTATTTAGAACACATAATTGTAAACTGATGAATTGTTTACTTCTGGAATTTCCTACTTAATATATTTGAAATACATAGGACAGTGGGTAACTAAAACTATAGAGAGCAACATTGTGTGTAAAGGGAGACACTGCCATTATTATTAATATAGTCATAATATGGTATGAGTAAGTATAGTATGTTAATTTCATTTCTTTATATTTGTAAACATTTCAGAAGACTTTTTCCAGTTCATTTTGTAATTATCAGAAAAGCCCTATCATAAGCATTGTTCAAAATATGACAGGCAGTTGCAAATTATGAAGTCTATAATTGACATGAACACATTTCAAGATAGTTTCCTTTTTATACAACTAGGACCTGGAAGAAATATTGCCAAAGGGGGATGCAAAAATGTTGTAGCCTAGCATTATTTTTTACTATCTAAATCATTCACAAGTCTGATAAAAATTCTGGTGTAGAAGATAACAACATGATAAAAATAACATTAGGAATATTATTATTAAACATGAGGAACAAGATAAACAAAGAAGCACACACTCAGAAATAATGTTATAGAATAACCATATACATCACATGCCTGCATAACATTCATGGAAGGTATTAATAGTCTTAGACACTCACTGTATATATTCCTGGGTTATGAAATATACATTGATGGACAGTGCCTTTTAATGGAGACTGAATGGCATTATATTTAATGCAACCTACAAAACACATATATTCTGGGCTTTTGTACAACCTGCCAAATTTTCAAGTGAAGGATGGCAGTATTTGTTCCTGTTGCTACAAAAAGATGCAAAAAGTCTCAAACAATTTTAGTTTTAAGAAGGCTAGACTTGTAAAAACACTGTTATTATGAGACAAAAGGTCACTGGTTTTCTAAACACAGAGACTTAGCACCATCATAAAAGAGAATTCATTTTATTAAATGAATGATGAGGCAGAAGGTCATAATGGCTTGAAAAGAACAATAGCAGGTCATGAGCTTATAAATCTTGGAAGAACTTTCTTTCATTTAAGAGAGCAGGATTATTATACAATTTGGTAAAGTGCAAGAAGCAATGGGAGACTATTCATGCTGGCACAAAGTACCAATTAAAACTTTAAAAATATTGAATGTGAAATTTTACCAAGTCCGGATCAGATAATGTATATAAAAATGCCAAAGTATAGAATTTACATTGCTTTTCAAAAGATGCATAATCAAAGAATTCATGTTATAGACAATATAGTTTGTTTTCCAATTAATGTAAAAATAATCAATTCGACTTAATTTTCACATTGTTTATTTGGCCACTTTGTTTATTTTTATTTACTTGCTAGTTAGCTTACCTAATCATAATTTAAAGTAATCAAGACTACATAGAATAAGTGAGGATAACTATGAATATTTCATTAATGCTCTTAATTTGTTTTCCTGTTCATGGTTTATTGTATCATCCAAGTAGGAAATAACCATTTCAAACTGTCTTTATGACATTTCTTATCAATTTTGGAATATATACATATAAATATATATTTACATATCTTATATTGCATTACAAAATAATGTATAATAAAATATCACAACTATATCACAAAAATGTCATATATAACATCACAAAGTACAAATTAATTCCATTGTTTTAATTTGTTAATCAACCTGTCATTACAAATTATAGGGCTGGAGGTATAGCTCAGTGGTAGAACACTTATCTAGCATGTGAGAGGCCATGGGTTTAATAATCAGCACAACTTTCACACAAAATGAATTATAGAATAAACTTCATAAAATACAGGGCAGATATTTGACATTAATTAAGCTCTATAATAATAACTATAGTGTTAAACATACTATGTACTAAAATACACTTGTAAATTAGAAAATAGGAATTAATTTTGTTAGCATTTTTAATTTTATAAAATGCTTCTCTAGGGATTTAAACATAGCATTTTTCTTCTTTTTTATTTACAAAATTTGTATATAAATAGAAAACTTCCAGTTTGAGCCATAGCAGTTTGAAAGTTAATACTTTTGATCTTAAATTTAAAAAGGAACATATAATAAAATTAATGATTTTTTTGAGAAATCTGAAAATTGGGATTGGAGACAAACTGAAATCCCAGATTTTGTTTTGTTTGGTTTGTTTTTTTATGTTCCTGAGGATTGAACCCACATACATGGTCACTCTTTTTCAAAGCTACTCACTCAGCCTTATTTGTTTATTTATTTATTTAGTAGTACTAAAGATTGAACCCAGGGTCATCCTACCTTTGAGTCCTTTTTTATTTTTTGTTTTAAAACAAGGTCTCACTAGGTTGCTGAGAGTCTCCTTACCTTGCTGAGGCTGCTGTGGTCTTCCTGACTCAACCTCCAAGGTACTTGAATTACAAGCATTTATTTTCAAGTTTGGCTTATTTTTTATTTTGAAACAGGGTCTTCCTAGGTTGCTGAGGGTCTTGCGGTTGCTAATACTGGACTCAAACATGCAATCTTTCTGTATCAGCCTCCTAAATACTGGAACTACAGACTTGTACCATCATTCCTGACTGACATCCCAGAATTTGAAAAAAATATGATCGATTGATGGAAACTGAGCATAGCCTGGCCTGAGAGTGAGAAACTGCTGGAGGCTACAGGAATTTCATAAAAAGTCGAAATCTCTGCTAATTTCATGGTTAAGATCCAAGAAACATCCTTTTCTTCCTGGCTGTAGAAGAAGGGAAATAATCATTCTAAAATACTTGCAGAACATTTTTCTGTAAGAAGGACACTTTCCATCTGGGCGTGGTGGTGCTTGTAATCCCAGTATTTGGGAGGCTGAAACTAGAGGATCCGGGTTCGAGGCCAGCTTCAGTGAGGCCGTCATGCTTAGTGAGGCCCTCCGCAACTTAGTGAGACCATGTTTCAAAATAAAGAATAAAAAATAGGGCTGGGGCTGTAGCTCGGAGGTAGAATGCATGCCCCCTGGTTCTATCCCTAGTACCGGAAAAAAAAAAAAAAAAAAAAAAGAAGGGCACTTTCTATGGGAAAAGACTTTACCAGATCCTTCTGTTTTCATTTAAGAGGGGGGAAAAACTATACAGCCAGAGAAACATTTTTGAAGGTCAGAGTCAGCTCATAAGAGATTGAAATTGAATTATATTATTAAAAATTATTTTCTTTTCTTGCCTTACTACTAAACCAATAAGGCACCAGTACAATAAGAGTAGTTTACAGCTAGAGGAGCTAAAAGATGCAGAGTCTCTGAAAAAGAGTATTTATGAAGTCCCAAAATCATAGAAGGAGGCAAAGTAAGGACATAAAAGACATTTTAATTCCCTGGCATCTACAACTACAGCAAAAACTAAACTCAGACCAACCCATAGCTACATCATCATAAATCCTCACACTAAAGGCCAAATTACTTCAGTCCCTGTTATCCAATACAACATTTCTGCCTTACATCAAAAAATTACAAAGCAGGATAAAAGGAAAAAATAAAGGGGACACACACACACACCACAGTCTGAAGAAGGGAAGCAAATATGACTAGGGTCATATAGGACACAGACATTGGAAATACCAGGGAATTTGAAATGAATAGGATTCGTACATTAAGTGTTCTAGTGGAAAAAGTAAGCAATATGCAAAAATGAATAGACAATGCAGACATAGAAACTTTTAAAAAAGAATAAAAGCCGGGCGTGGTGGCGCACGCTTGTAATCCCAGCATTCAGGAGGCTGAGACTGGAGGATCCGGGTTCGAGGCCAGCCTCAGCTACTTAGTGAGGCACTCCGCAACTTAGTGAGACTTGGTTTCAAAATAAAGAATAAAAAATAGGGCTGGGGGTATAGCTCAGAGGTATAATGCCCCTGAGTTCAATCCCCAGTACCGCGAAAAAAAAAAAAGAATAAAAAGGAAACGTTAGAAATCAAAGATACTGTAACAGAAATGAAAATCCTCATGGTGTTTTTATCAATAGACTAGACATGACTTAGGAAAGAATGAGACCCCTTGAGTATAAGTCAACAGAGACTTCCTGAGGTGCAAAGAAAAAAATCCCAGAATATCCAAGAACAGTGAGGCAATCACAAAACTAGTAACATATGCAAATTGGAACACCAAGAGTTGAGAGAACCAGGAAGAGAGAAAAGAGCAGAGGAAATATGTGAAGTAATAATGGTTAAGAACATTGAAAAGTTAATTATAGACTTAAAATTACTGATTCCAGATCAAGAATACCACAGAGTATAAAACTAAACAAAGTCTACATCATAGCATATCATAATCAAACTGCAAAAACAAACTACAAAGACATGGAGGAAATCTAAAGATATAATGGAGGAAAACAAATCTCTTTTCCTGTAGAAGAAAAGTTGAGTAGTCTCTCATTCTAAACTATGTAAGCAAAATGGAAATGGACTGAAGTATTTAAAGTATTAAAATAGAAAGCCATGATGCTCCTATATCCAGCAAATTATGTTTCAAAATTGAGTAAAGTTGAAGACATATTAGGCAAAGAAAAAAAAATTGAGGGAACTTATTGCCCAAAATTTACCCTAAATAAAGATTATAATAAATAAATTCTAAAGGGAAAACAAAAATAATTCAAGCAAGATGGTCATCTACATAAAGCAAAAAAATAAAAGAAAGAATGAATTAAAGTAAATGAAATATTTTATTTTCTTTATTCTTAATTGATCTAAGAGATATATGCCTTATTATTATTATTATTATTATTATTGTCATTATTATTGTTATTTGTGTTATTGGGGATTGAACCTAGGTGCCTTCTACCTATAAGCTACACCCCAGCCCTTTTTTTATTTTTTGTTTTTGAAATAGAGCCTGACTAGGTTGCTGAGAATCTTGCAACTTGCTGAGGCTGTCCTTGAACATATGATTCTCCTGTTTCAGCCTCCTAAGTACTGGGATTACAAGTGCATACCACCTGCCTGGTCATCTTAATTTTTTATAATGCTAATATATAGAGCAATTATAGCATCTGTATTGATAAGAGGACAGTAACAGTATCAGAGTAAATGAGATAAAAATTTACCATTGAAATAAATTAGATTACATATGCTATTATCATTAGAATCTTGAACCCTATTTCAAAATTTGATAAAACAAGCAGACAAAAAATGATGATATAGATGACCTGAATTATTAGATTTATCTGATTGATATTTATAGTATGTTTCATTCAACAATAATAGAATATATGTTCTCATAGTTCTTACATGGACATTTATTTACCAGTACAGACATTTTCTGGCCCATAAAACACACAGTAAAATATTTAAGAGTATAGTATTGAAAAATATATTCTCAGATCATAATGAAATTAAACATGAAATCAGCAGTTGAAAGCTGAAAAATCCTGAAATATTTGGAGACACAATAAAAATTTCTAAACTCATGAATTAACAACGAAATCTCGAGAAGTTTTAAAAATATTTTAATGGACCTTCATTTCAACCTCTATCACTTCTAGCTACA